>BQNB010010001.1:0-23143 GCA_026074375.1 Tanacetum coccineum
AATCCGATTAAAACTATAATGTTTTTATGCTCTTATCAATGATGAATCACTACTGACCATGGATTTATTGATTATGGTTTTAGTGGAGATCTAGGGTAAAATTGACCTTTAATCTTTTCCCGCGCTACTACATGGTTCGGCATATGAGGAAATTATTGGAAGAACTTGTGTCTTCGGACACATGTAAGAGTAAAATATAGGGTTTGGTCAATTTTTAATGTTTTCCCTCGATATTAGCACATCTAAAAAAAACGAAAGGTAACAAAATGTTTTTCTTAACTCGTGTTACAAAGATATTTTGCATGCTTCTTTGTACACGTTTTTTGACACATGTTTTTATAAAAACTTATGTGTATACCCCTATGTGAAATTTTAAGTCTACGTCAACCAAACTAAGAACATGTGCACTTGGATTGACCTATCTGGTCAGACATTAGGGCCTTTCCAACCCATGGCAATTTTTTTCATAGGTCAGATCTATGTCAATTTTTGCACGTTCTTTTTTGGTGGACTTAAATCGAGTTACCTGGTCAGACCTCGGACCCGAGACATAAGATGAGACAAAACATGTACATGACATTACTATATGATTTACTAAAGTCATGTGTCTCATAAAACTAAGAGTTGCATTAACAATGCAATTAACGCACGTCGCTTACCTCTTGCCCTACTTGTTTACTCATTGGTCAGACCTTTGGTAATAAGTGGGAGGTCAAGTTGGATCTTAGTCTTAATTAGTAAATTAATTAGGTAGTTAATTCTATTAAGAATTTAATTATCGAAAATACTAAAATTGAACTTTCTATGTTCTTATCAATTGTGTTATTGCAACATAATTCGTAAACGAAAGTTTGTTTTCTCACAAAGACAAATATAGTTTCTTTTCCTAGTTAAAAGAGTGAGACTTACTCCTATCTCTTCTCCTTGCTTGACAAAACAAAGATAGGATTACAATTGAAGTTTTCTCATTAAATTTAAACTCACTTTCAATCTTTCATTACCCTTTTTCGGTTATGAAACCTTTGAAAGATAAAATATTTGTGTAACTTAAGTACATTTTTGTCTATAGCTACCCAAATAATAACATCTTGCACTTGTCAAGACGATGTATGAGTTTTAAATGTTAATAAGAGGAATTCTCAATAAATCGCAATAAGTAAAGAAAATTGCTAGTGGTCTTCTAGGTAAATTTTCTTGGACTCATTTCATTCCTTATAGTGCTAAACACCCTTGTGGCTGGGCATACCGATTAAGGAGGAATTGCATGCTAAAATGTTCAAGTTAATGAAAGCATAAATGGCTAGTCCCTCGTCTACATAAGTAGAACTTCATATACTCTGTTCAATACCTAAGTACGATGCTACTTGTAGGCATTCTAAGAGAGTAGGAAAGTAAATAAAATGCTATTTGCTTTCTACTGGTGATGTAACACTTACAATGTTGACAAATTCAGTTGGAGCTTTGCATTTTATTACTGAAAACACATTCATGTAATGTTGTCAAATTCAGTGGGAGCTACAAGCTTTATTTCCTTGTTAGTTACCCAAATTATTTCTTACTTGCTTTGAAATAATTCATTACTTTCCGAATATGAACAATCATAGTTTAAAGGAAGATTGCATTTTATTTTATTAGATAACAAATTGCCTTTCTGATGTTGCTTCCTGAAACGTTATCTATAGAATATTAATCCACAATTCCTTATTAAACGTTATGGTTTGAATCTACTTTTAATATCTATGACACTATCATATTGTGTATACAATCGAGCGCTTGTCGTACTGGTTGTCTACTTTAGATCATGTTGTCCCGTATACAAGTGGGAGAAATCTTAAGTGTATGCTAGGAACAACATATAACAATATGATTATTGGTTTCTCTTGACCGCAAGGTAAGAAAGCGAATAATTCTACTAGGACTTAAATATTCAAGATGTTTGTTGCCCTATTACATTTAAATGTTAAGATATAATGTCAAATATAAATATAAAGTTACTTAGCATCATGACTACATGCTTTTAGTCAATATAATTATGGTTAAATTATATGATCATAATCATGAAGTATGTAATTAACTTGAAATTACTATTGAACTCAAAAGTTTGCGTTCATAATTACTTTAGTTAGAATAATTATGTTCTTGTTAAGAAATAATTATAAAGTCCTTGAATTTATCAATGACTGATAACATAAAGTAAGTAGTAAAATTGTCATGTCTTCTTGTTAACACATTAACATGATGTCCTTGAATTATTCGGAGACTTGTAATGTATAACTTGACATGTTCTGTTTTCTTGAAACACATGAATATAAAGTTAACATGAGGTCCTTGAATTATTCAAAGACTAGTAACGTATACAATACATGTTCTGTTTTCTTGAAACACATGAACACAGAGTTATGTACTATTCAAAGATATATATGTTATAGCATGCATTTGGTTTTAAAATACTTTGTATTCAATTTGGCTTGACACAATTGGTGTGATCCAAAAAGAATTAAGTTATCTAGGGAATTCTGATGGAGTCTCATAATTTCAATACTCATAGAATACCACATCATTATGGTATGTCTATTGTGTTGAAACAAACGATATTCATATTGTTTGATTAATGATAACTTTAATTGCTCTACCTTCAAAATCTATCAAGGTTAGAATTTTGCGTGTGTCATGGATACACTCAATAAAGTTTCAACCTAGAAGGTATTCAAGACATTATCTATTTATGGATTGAGATGAATCCCATTAGGTCTTGATTAAAATTTTAAAATTTGTTAAAATCTTATGAAGCATATTATTAACAAGCTAGAGATGAGAACTTAAAATGTGTTTTCCCAATTAAGAACAATTTATTGTTGCTTAAATACTTAGTATTTAGAGAAGTATATCTTCTTACAAAAGTAAGTGAGAGTATCTATAAATCTTGAAGATATTCAAGAACAAATACATAACCTTCTGAATTTACTTGCTGATGTCATACTGAGGTTAAACGTGAAAATGTCAAACCAAAGTATAATGTAACTCTCATTCATAAATCCATAAAGATGCCTCATCAATGGAATGATATTTTTTTTACTGAGGAATATAAGTTAGAGGGTCTTATTAAACCTGCTAATTCCTAAGATACATTATCACATCTTGAATCTGATAAAAGTCTTAGAATTATGAATGATAAGATGCAGTCCTTAAAAGGCAATCAATGTTTTGAGTTTGATTGATCTTTCACCAAAGAATAAACCTGTGAGGTTAGAATGAGTTTCTTTTGAAGAAAGGCTCATAAGGACAAAATTGTATACATATTAATGCCTGACTGATGATTAAATTTTTTTTGATCTTACTCAAGCAATTGACTATGATTAAATCTTTCTTTTCTACACGCATTAATTATATAAAAAATAACTAATTGTCATACATGTTTTCTTGAATCTGAAATATGGCAAATTAAGGATCATAACTCTTTCCTTAATGATTACCTTGCGAGGACGATGTGTAATCAAAAGGGTTATGAGCCGATATTTGTAATATGACAATTAAGTTTTATAACTTTTCCCTTTATGATTACCTTTTGCGAGGACGGTGTGTAATCAAAAGGTTATGAGTTTAAAATAATCTTTATAATGTATACAAGAAAATAGAATCCAAGTGTGGATTGAATCATGCATCTAGGAGCTGAGATCTTATGTTTAATCACAATATGATTTCTGATTAAATTAAGATAACTCCTGAGTACACCTGACATCAAGTGGGAGCACTATGTTTTTCCTTAAAATTCATATGTCGTGTAACATATTGAAAGCATCATTCCATCAAAGCTAGATGTTAATCCTTGAGATTGGAATGAAACTTCACTTGGGATTTTAGGATAAAACAAACGACATTGGAATAAATGTTTATTAAGATAAACGTATGCGGAAATAAAGTCCAACACAATGCAATATATCATTGAAGCAAGTCTTAAATGGTATATTTCACTTGATATAATTTGTTACATGGATGGAGACCTTGTGTTTATAACTAAGGATTCATTATGTATATATATTATATTGTGTATGAGACTGGTTGTTACTTTTGCATGAGAGCAAGATGAGCTAACAACAACAGTATCTAATTGAGAGTATTTAGATAACAATATCTAATTGAGAGAATTTAGATGACTGTTAAATACAAATGTTTACGAATTATATAAGGCATAATGTTGTTTGTGTACAACTGATGCTAGAAAATAATCAATTCTAGTTGAAGAAGGATTTCATCATTTATGATAAATCTGCTAACTAGATATGCTCAGCTAAGAGCATTGTTGCATTACACATTAAAGAATGAGAATACTTTACATTTTAAGAAACTGTAAAGATGACTGTCTGAGATAGGTATGTTGTTGAGTGTATTTTACTATTTATTATAGCTCGTAGTTTAATAGTTAATCGTATGATTTTCTGGTTTTGACCGTACTAATACCGAGTTTCTTGTAAGAACTATATATACCTCTACCTTCTTAGAAGAAGTAGGCTAGTCATTATTATTCTATTTTACACACATTTTCTCTTACACTAGAAAATATCTCTCCAGTGTTTCTCTCTCTAAACTAGCCAAATCCAAGAATCATCTTCGGAGCTGTGAAAATAGATATCATACAATTGGAAATTAAGAGCTATAGTGGTGAATTTCGAGAGCTTTTTTGTTCGTTCTAACTTGATTAGATCTGTTCTTTAGTTACTTTTTGGATTTTTTGGTTTCACAATTCAAAACTCAAATTTTGTGCTTATGTGTTTATTGTTATGTTTTTAAGCAAGATCTAGGCATAAGGTAACTAGTTGTGCAAAAAAAATCAAGGTTCAACGTCAAAAAGAGTGTGTTTTTTGTGATTTTATTGGAAAAATAAGCGTTTTGCTCGAAGTTAACCTTATGTTTGAAGGAAGCAGAATATGCAGGTTTGAAGAAAGCGGAATATGCAGGTTTGAATCAAGCAAAATATGACAGGTTGATTCCAAGCGAAATATGTATTCAAGCGGAATATGACAATTGTCAAGCGAAATATGACAGGTTGATTCCAAGCGAAATATGACAGATTTTCAAGCGAAATATGTTAGTTTTCAAACTACGAAATATGATAGGTTCTTCAAGCGAAATATGTTTGGTTTCATTAAGCGAAACATGTCATAAGTCATCAAGCGAATTATGTTGATTTTTTCCAAGCGAAATATGTCACTAAAATCTTAATTCTTCTACGATTTTCTTACTTTGTAAAATCCCGTGAAAGATTTATTTCTCTGTTTCAGTTAATATTAGTAAAATCCCGTGGAATAATTACTTTAATCATAACTAAAACATATCTTTAACACAAGTCTCCTTTATCACTGATCGATCATGACTGATATCATTTCACAACAAATTCAAGATGTCTAATATGTAAGAAGATATCCAGTATGCCGGTTCCGATACACGCCCACCAATGCTTGACAGAACAGACTTTGAATCTTGGCAACAACGCATTCGTCTGTATTGTCTGGGAAAAGATAATGGAGAGAACATTATGAAATCGATTACTGAAGGTCCATTTAAAATGGGAACGTTCATACAAACTCCTGCTGAAGAAACTGAGGGTGCACTTCAACCAGGTCCAGAACGTGCTAGAGTCTTTACAGACCTTTCTGCTGAAGAAAAGGAAAGGTATAAAGCTGACATTCGTGCAACGAATATCCTACTTCAAGGAATACCAAAAGACATCTACACACTCATCAACCACTATACTGACGCCAAAGACATTTGGGACAATGTGAAGATGATTCTGGAAGGTTCTGAGTTAACAAAGGATGACAGGGAATCTCAGTTATACGATGAATTTGAACACTTCCATCAAATCAAAGGAGAAACCATTCACGTATACTATGTTAGGTTTACGAAGCTCATTAATGACATGAGAAACATCAAGATGACCATGCCCAGAATGCAGCTTAACTCTAAGTTTGTGAACAACATGTTACCAGAGTGGAGTAGATTCATAACTGAAGTCAAACTTAACAGAGGTTTGAAAGAGTCTAACTTTGATCAGCTTTATGCCTATTTGAAGCAACATGAGGTACATGCTAGTGAGAATAGAATGATGATGGAAAGGTTCATTCAACCAACTAATGATCCTTTGGCACTAGTGTCTAATGCCTCAGTTCAGCAGTATCCAACACAATCATCCATGTCTCCTCAATCCTCAAATGAACCATCTCCTGCTGATAACTTTCAACTGGACTCAGGAAGTTCTTCAACTGACAACTTGATTGAAAGTTTAACCAACACACTTGTCCTCCTCACTCAATCGTACAAATCACATCTTCCTCAAACAAACAATCAACTCAGAACGTCTTCTAATGCAAGGAACAAAGCTACGGTTCAAGACGGCAGAGTTGTGGTTCAAGATGTCCGTGGAAGATACAATGCGAATAATCAAGGAAGACCATTTCAGAGGAACAATGCAAGAGGAAATGTTGTAGCTGGGAATGCTGGAGGTCAGAACAGAGGTGGCAATGTGAATCCTGGTCAAGCTAAACCCATTAAGTGCTACAACTGTAATGGACTCGGGCACATAGCACGAGAATGTCCTCGACCAAAGCGACTTCAGGATTCAGACTACTTCAAGGACAAGATGCTACTTATGCAAGCCCAGGAGAATGGTGCAGTACTGGATGAAGAACAGTTGTTGTTTCTTGCAGGAGAACAGGTCACCAACTTTGATGATGATGTGGATGATCCAACCGAGAAAGATTTGGCACTCAATGTGGATCATATCTTTGAAGCTGATCAATGTGATGCATTCGACTCTGATGTTGATGAGGCTCCTAATATACAGACCATGTTCATGGTAAATCTTTCATCTGAAGATCCAATCTACGATGAAGCCGGGCCATCATATGACTCGAATACTCCGTTTGAGGTACAAGATCATGATACCTTTGTAGATCATATGGATGAGTATCATGAAGTACACGAGATGCAAAACGATGTACAACACAACTACGTTGTTGACTCTGATGCTGAATATACGAGTGATAGTAATATTATTCCGTATAATCAGTATCTGGAAGACAACGAAGAAAATGGTGTACAAAGTAATGTATCTTCTGTACAAAATGATGCATTAATGTCAATTATCAATGAAATGCATGAAGAGGGTGTTCAACAGGGTGTACAAAGTAGATTAGCAAATAAGCCAGACAACACATTTTCTTTGAAACTTGTGAGATATAAGGAACTGGCCGGGGTGTATGAAAAACGGACAAAGTTTGAATTAACTGAAAGAGAACAAAAGATTGATGGACAAATAAGAATAATTATCTCTGACCGAAATAGAAAGGAAACTTCTTTAAAATCGGAACTTCATACTGTACAAATGCAACTTCGTTCTACCATTGACCATAACAAGTCAATGAAGGAAGAAGTGACAACCTTGAAAAAGGATTTTAAACAAAAAGAAGATAAATACATTGAAGAGTTTTTAGACATCAAAAAGCTAAAAGAAAAGGTTGAAGATAGATTATTCAAACAAGATCAGTCTGTTCAAACGGTGCACATGTTATGTAAACCAAAACTGTTTTATGATGAAAAGAAAAAGGTAGCAATATGCTACAAAAACCCCTTATGTCTGAAATAGTCATGACCAATCATAAACCTGTTGTTGTGCATGACTACGGAGGAGAATCTATTGCAGCATAGCTGTCGTTGACTAGGGAAAAAGAATGTTGAGAAATGAAAATCCCCTTGTGTATTCCAAATAAACGTTAAGTGTTTTCACCCCCAGAATACTCCCAAAAAGATCTCTCGCACGCGACGCTCTCGCAGGCCGCACCTTAGAGAGATTTGAACCCTGAGCATATATTTTGGTGCAAGATGGAAAATGACCAAGAAAAAGGTTGAGCCTCAGTCTTAAACCCACTTTCAAACACCGACTGTCGTATCGATCCAATACACCTCAGTCAAGCTTTTTGTCCCACGGGTTTCTCCCCAACCACAAGATAAGACAATAAGATGAAAAATGTAATTTTGTATATACACTCATCACAACTTTTTATGGAATTTGACAAAACATGTAAAAGAATGGTATCACCCCAACAGGTCTCACAGAAGGGGACTCTTCGATCCGCCGCCGCTATTGATGACAAACAAAAAGATGTTACCTCATGAAGTTCATACATTTTTCAAAACTCTTAAACAACCTTTGAAGGAGTTCAAAAGGCTCTCTTCAAAGAAGTTAAAGGAATGGAAGAAATTTTTGATCAAATGTCAGCAGAGGTGGACCAGAATACAGTGGACAAGCAATATGCTGAAATTGAAAGGAAAAACCTTCTCATTGCAAATGAAAATCTAATTGCTAATTGTTTGTCAAATCAATTGATGTTTGTTGTTGAACAATCACGTTGTCTAGATCTTGAAACTGAGATATCTAAATTACAAAATGAGTAATTCAAAAAAGATGTTAATGATGAAAAAGATAGAGGTTTTTAACAAACTTGAGGTGGAATACCTGAATTTGCAATTGAAATATCAACACCTTCAAGAAAACTTTCGAAATAATAAATCACAAACTTCTCAGGATGTTCCTGAATTTGTCTCATTTTTCAAAATTAAAATTCTAGAAACACAGCTTCAAGAAAAGGACAACGCAATTAGAAACTTGAAAGCTCAAGTCTCTAAAATGAATGACATAAGTTGTGAAACTTATAATGCTAAAGATGTCACTGCTCTTATTGAACAAAATGAATACGTTAGAGTAGAACTAGAAAAGGTCAAACAACATTACAAGGAATTGTATGACTCCATTAAGATTACGCGTTCAGTTTTCCACTAGAGAAAGAAAAATTACCGTGGTTAAATGAAATTGAGAGTTCTAAAGGCTCAGTTGAAAGAAAAGTGTTCTTGTGTCACTAGTGACTCTGTCCAAACCAAAAGTTACTTGCGCCTTCCTGGCATGTATGCCATTGATGTTAAACCCATTCTTCATCCCCGTAAGAACAATAAGAGTGCTCATTTAAACTATATCAACCATCTTAAGGAGATTGTAGAAACAGTTAGGGATATTGTAGAGGAAGCTAGAGTAGTTAAACCACTGGATAATGCACTTAACTATGCTTGTCAATACATTAAGCTATCACAGGAATTGTATAGAATATGTGTATTGGCACTTGCCCAAAAAAGTTTCAATTGAAAGAGTATACACAAGCGCTCCCTCTACCCCTGGTTGTAACTAGGAATAAAAGCAAAGTACTTTTAATGAAATAAACCAGAAACTTATCAGTAAACACACAGAAACACTAAGAACACTAGAAAGTTCAACAGACTAATGTCCCTATGATTCATTCTACAGGAGTAAACACTTCCACTGAAGCAAGCGGATTAAAGCCTAGAAGCAATACAAAGAAAAATAGGATCTTGCCTGCTAAGACACTGAGAATAAGAAGAAAGTAGAAGACCACCCTAGGACAAATAAGTCAGTATGGACAAAAGTGAATCGGGTTGATTCTAGCATTAGCTCTAAGCGTGTTGTAATTAATACGAATTCTGAATATGTGTGCAAAACGTGTAACAAATGTTTGAATTTCGCAAATCATGATACGTGTGTTGTTAATATTTTGAGCTCTGTGAATTCTACCCCCACTGTTAAAATTGTCTTGAATAAAGGGAAGCAGATTTGGAAACTAAAAGGCAAACTGTCTGATAACAGTTTGAACCAAACCAAGCAGATTTGGAAAGCAACGGGCAAACTATTTGCTGATATTGGTTATCAATGGAGACCCAACTAAAAGAAATGCACCTTAGGAAAACTTATTTGTGGTTATCAATGGAGACCCACAGGAAAGAAATTTGCCAAAGGCGAACTGTGCCCTTTAACTAAGCTTTCTGAGAAATGTTCTATTATATCTGCTAACCAACAGGACCCCAACAAAAATTAGGAAACCAAAATTCCAAACTCTCTACACTCGACTGTTTTCAAATGCAGGTCGTACAGGTCGTCCTTTGGTATCTGGACTTAGGCTGTTCAAAACATATGACAGGGAATCATTCAAAGCTCAAGAACTTTGTGGAAAAGTTCATCGGGACAGTAAGATTCGGGAATGATCACTTTGGAGCTATCATGGGTTATGGAGATTATGTTATTGGTGACAGTGTGATCTCCAGAGTATACTATATGGAAGGTCTTGGACACAATCTGTTCTTTGTAGGCAATTTTGTGATTCTAATCTTGAAATTGCTTTCAGAAAGCATTCTTGCTTTGTTCGTGATATGAATAGCGTAGACTTGCTTAAAGGTAGTCGTAGGACTAATTTGTACACGATATCGATTGATGATATGATGAAGTCTTCTCCAGTATGCTTGTTGTCAAAAGCTTCCAAGAAGTTTTTAAGTCAACGAACAAGTACCTTCTGCTACATGGGTAAAGTTTTTGAGATCAAAGGATGAGACTCTAGAGTTTGTCATCACCTTTCTTAAGCAAATACAAGTTGGTCTCAACAAAACAGTCAGATACATCTGAATAGATAATGGAACAGAATTTGTCAACCAAGTTATGTCTAAATATTATGAAGGTGTTGACATATTTCATCAAAAGTCAATTCCGAGAACTCCTCAACAAAACGGCGTTGTCGAAAGACGAAATCGTACACTTATGGAAGCAGCACGTACAATGCTGATATTCTCAACAGCACCGATGTTTCTATGGGCAGCAGCTGTCGCTACTGCTTGTTACACCCAGAACCGATCCCTAATTCATACTCGTCACAACAAAACCCCTTATGAGCTTGAGCATGATAAGAAGCCTGATCTTACATTTCTCCGAGTATTTGGTGTTATGTGCTACCCTACAAATGATAGCAAAGATCTAGGAAAATTGCAAGCCAAAGCTGACATTGGGATTTTCGTTGGGTATGCTCCTAGCAGGAAGGGCTATAGAGTCTATAACAAGAGAACTCGTCGAATAATGGAAACAATTCATGTCACATTCGATGAGCTAAATCAGACAATGGCTCCTATACGCATTAGTTCAGGACCCAAGCCTATCATGATGACCCCTGGACAACTCAATTCAGGGCTCACCCCAATACATGTCTATGCAACTACTTATGTTTCACTAACCGATAAAGAGCTGGAGATGTTATTTCAACCGATGTTCGATGAATACTTTGAACAATCTCGAGTCAATGAACAAGTACTTTCTGCTACTGCAGTTAACACTCAAGTTGTTCCACCTGGTACATCTTTGTCCACAACATTTGCTCAAGATGCACCGTCTACAAGTGTTTCACCGTCATCATCAGATATGCAACCTCCAGCCCGACATCAAGGTGTTGCAGATGGACCCATTGTCGAAGACACCCTAATTACTCAACATGCTCTACACCCCTTATCTAACCCTGTTACTAGAGAACCTGGTTCTGCATAGTCATCATCAAAGGATGTTAGCTTAGCTGAACCCAACCAAGTTACTCAACCACCAGATCATAGTCCAAAGATCACCCTCTTGACAATATTGTTAGAAGTCTCTCTCGTCCTGTATCTACCAAAAAACAGTTAGCATTCGATGCTTTGTGGTGTTGTTTCCATACTGAACTATCCAAAATCGAACCCAAGAATTTCAAAATGGTCGTGACTGAAGATAGCTGGTTTGAAGCTATGCAAAATGAAATTCACGAGTTTGACCGTCCAACGCTCATGTTGTTCCACCAAGTACATCTGTGTCTACAACGTTTGCTCAAGATGCACCGTTAACAATTTTTTCACCGTCATCATCTGTAATACAACCTCCAGTCATTCAACATGATGTTGCAGTTGGACCCACTATCGAAGACACCCCAATTACTCAAGCTACCCTTCATTCCTCAAATAATCCTGTTACTGGATAACCAGGTTCTGCACAGTCATCATCAGGGGATGTCAGTATGGCTGAACCCAACCAAGTTACTCAACCACCAGATCATCTCAGAAAATGGTCTAAAGAACACCCTCTTGATAATATTGTTGGAAATCCCTCTCGTCCGGTATCCACCAGAAAACAGTTAGCTTATGATGCTCTATGGTGTTGTTTCCATACTGAACTGTCAAAATTCGAACCAAAGAATTTCAAAATGGCCGTGATAGAAGATTGCTAGTTTTTATGCATGATAATAAGACTGATCTTACATTTCTCGAGTTTTTGGGTCTCTTTGCTACCCTATATAGATAGCGAAGATCTAGGTAAATTGCAAGCCAAAGCTTGACATTGGGATTTTCGTTGGTTATGCTCCCAACAGGAAGGGTTTTTGAATCTATAACAAAAGAACCCGTCGAATAATGGAAACAATTCATGTCACATTCGATGAGCTGCATCAGACAATGGCTCCTGTACACATCAGTTCAGGACCCGAGCCTATGTCAAATGACGCTGGACAATTCAGTTTAGGGCTCATACCTATTCAGGTCATGCATTAATTATGTTCTACCGCAGGATAAAGATATGGAGTTATTATTTCAACCTATGTTCGATGAATACTTTGAAGTAACTAGAGTCGAGGAACCAGTACCTTCAGCTACTGCTGTTAACGCTCATGTTGTTCCACCAGGTACATCTGTACAACATTTGCTCAAGATGCACCGTCCAACAAGTTTTTCACCATCTCATTTGGAATTCAACCTCTAGTCATTTCAACTATGATGTTGCAGTTTGGAGTTCCACTATCGAAGGACACCCCAATTAACTCAGCTACCCTTCATTCCGCAAATAACACTGCTTACTAGAGAACCGGTTCTTGCCACGGTCATCATCAGGGGATGTTAGTATAGCTGAACCCAACCAAGTTACTCAACCATTAGATCATCTCAGAAAATGGTCCAATGATCACCCTCTTGACAATATTGTTGGAAATCCCTCTCGTCCTGTATCTACCAGAAAACAGTTAGCTTCCGATGCACTATGGTGCTGTTTCCATACTGAACTGTCAAAAGTCGAACCAAAGAATTTCAAAATGGCCGTGACTGAAGGATAGCTTGGATTTGAAGCTTATGATTAAAAATGAAATTTACGTGTTGATCGTCTTGAAAGTATGGGTATTGGTACCTAAAAAACCAATAGGTGTAATGATCATTGCTCTCAAAATGGCATTTACAAAGTAAAATCTTGATGAGTATGGTGATGTTTTGAAAAACAAAGCTCGGTTAGTAGCAAAGGGATATCGTCAAGAAGAGGGTATTGACTTTGAAGAATCGTTTGCACCCGTTGCACGGATAGTGGCATCAGGATATTACATTGCCAATGAGCCAACCAAAATATGATCATCTTACCAGTGGATGTCAAAACTACTTTTGAAGGTGAATCTTCAAGAAGAAGTCCTTTGTCAGTCTCCATGATAAGGATTTGCGGAACCCGGTTAATCCTACACACGTTATCGTCTGAAGAGGCTCTTTACGGGGCTTAAGCAGGCACAGGGTGTGGTATGACTCACTATCAAAGTTCCTATGGCTAACGATGTTTTACAAGGGTGTCGGATCCAACGTTTTTACAAGCAAATCAGGCATATACATATTTACTTAGTTCAAAATATACGTAGATGACATAATTTTTTGCCTCTTCCTGATCATATTGAGTTGTAACATATTTTCCAAAGAGATGAGCTCTAAATTTCAGATGTCGATGATGGGACAAATGTCGTTTTTCTTAGGACTACAAGTTTCTCAAAGTCTAGGAGGCATCTTTATTAACCAAGCAAAATATGCTCTCAAAATCTTAAAGAAATATGGAATGGATCTTACAGACCCTGTCGATACACCAATGGTGGATCGATTAAATCTAGATGGAGGAACTCAAAGGGATTCCTGATGGTACCAAACTCGACTTTAAGGAATGGTTTGGTCTCCTAATGTACCTTTACTGCCAGTAGACCCGACCTTGTATTCGCTGTTACGGTATGCATGTGTGTTAGATATTCAGGCTAAAGCTACAAAAAGCCATCTTGAAGCAATCAAAACGTTGCTTTCGGTCTAAAAGGAACCATTAACCATGGGGTTTTCGGTATGAAAGATAACACATGTCAATACAGCTTATGCAGATGCAGATATGAGGGGATGTCAAAAGATTTAAGAAGAAAGTACGGCGGGAAGTGCTCAGTTTCTATGTGATAGTTTGGGTGAGATCTGGTCATCAAAGAAGCAATAAAGAAGCACTGCAATATCTACACATAGAGGATGAATACATTGCAATGTTGGTTGTTTCGTGCTCAAATCCTTTAGGATGCCATCCCAGCTAAAAGGGACCTACGGATTTGAAATTCATTGAATTCCTTTTGTTCTGTGATAACAAAAGTGCATGGCTCTACTTTTGTAAACATTGTCCGGCCACTCTCGGATCAAAGCACATCGCCATTACCGTCACATTTCAATCTGAGGCAAGTGGGAAAATAGAGTGGTTCGGTTGAACTTACTTTGTGGAATCGAATTATCAACTTGCGGATATACTCACAAAAGCTTTGCCAAAGAGAACGGTTTTGAATTTTCTATCTAATACGATTTGGGATGAGAGCATGACCCCTGAAAACTTCCTCACTCGTCTTTCTTGAAGGATTGAGGATGTGGTAAACGAAATGACTTCGTTGTTATTCCTTTGTAATATTTTTCTATTTAACAAAAAGAAAAAAATGGACTTAGTAAATATTTTAAGTCATTTGTAATTACAAAATGGCTTGCAGTTACATCAGGCTGCAACCCGTTTTTCAATCTGGGGAATGCATGTCGTCTTAAAGACGGCTGTTCCTGACAACGGGTAATTAAATTTTCCCCGGGCATGGATTACTTTACATCCATGCAAAAGATGAATACGTGTACGTGTCAGTGCATTTATTTACGAAAACAAGAGAAATCTTGTTGAATTGTGTTGGTGGAAAAGAATCTGATGTCATCATTTTTAAAATAGGGTTTTTTTTGTTCTATCTTCCTAAAACATGTTCTACTGCTCTTTCTTAGAACGGGACATTATTTAAGGGGGAGAAAACATATAAAAAAAAAATTAAAAAAAAAATTCTTTCAAAAGAATTTAGGATGAAAAGAAAAGTTTTATTCATAAACGGTTCATCATTGAAAGTGGAGTGTCTTAATGTAATTTTAAGTCATTCGGAATTAAGGTTATTATTGGTATTAACTTTTAGGGTTTTAATGGAATCTTGGACTAAGATCTAGCTATACTCTTGTAGGGACTTTTGTGTCATTTATCATATCTTAGTTAAACTTAGGTATAGTGTATAAAGGAAATTAGAAACAGATAGTAAGCTCAAAGGCGACCATTTTTGCCAAGTCTGCAAATTTGACCCAGTTTACTATTCGGTCAAACTGGTTCAACACACCCACACACAATAAACAACAGCACACATATAACCGATCCATTCAATCGAAATTTTCAATCTCATTTCAAGATAATCGGTACATTCTAATCGTCATTACCATTTCCTCAATCTCATTTATTAAAAGGAATTAGTTTAAACTTCGTTGTTGTGCTATTAATCGAACTAAAATGATTTAGGGTCTTAAAATTAAAGTTGCGTTTTTCGTCTTAAATGGTATGAGGGGTTTTGATCGGCAAGGTGAGATTAGGGGTGTTTGAAAACAGTTTTCCATTTTCAGTTAAACTTGATTAATGAGATTATTATGATGATTCTTTGAATTAGGAATGAATCAAAAGGTGTCTTAAGGTTAATTAAATGAGAGGTTTTTGTTCACTAGGGGGCATTAAGAAGTGGTTTTGAAACAGTTTTTGATATCTCGGATATATGGTGATTGACAGGAACGATTTTTTTTATGAATAAAGCGAAAATATGTTGGTGGTTGTTATGGCTATGTTGCTAAGTGGTTATTTCACTCTTATGCATATTAAGATTCTCCAAGTTGCCTTAGATAATAGATTATGAGCCTATCCCTTAGATTGATTGCATATGATGATTTTTCGAGCATTTTTTTGTCACATAAATCTTTGTGGTTATGGATTTTGAGATGCCTAGAAGTGTAATGAGAAGCTTGCTTGAATGATTCATAGGGATTTAAGTTGTTAAAATCTAAGTTATGAATTTTTGGTTAAGCAAGAGATAAATGTAATGATTTGAATCAAGGCAGTCATGTATTGATACGAAGAAGCTGGAACATGTTAAAATTGGATAAAGGGAACCTTGTTTACATGTTTCAAGCGTAACTTGTTTACATGTTTCAAGCAAAACATGTTTACCTGTTTCAAGCGAAACATGTTTGACATGTTTCAAGCGAAACATGTTTGACATGTTCCAAGCGAAACATGTATTACATGTTCCAAGCGAAACATGTTTACATGTTTACCTGTTTCAAGCGAAACATGTTTGACATGTTTCAAGCGAAACTGTTTGTATGTTCAGCAAAAACATGTATGAACATGTTCCAAGCGAATTATGTTATATAATATTCAAGCGAAACATGTATTTCATGTTTCAAGCGAAACATGTATTCATGTTCCAAGCGAATCATGTATACATGTTCCAAGCGAAACATGAACAACTTGCTTATGTTGGAGCGAAATATGTAGGGCGAAACATGAACAGGTCACTACAGGCGGAATTTGTCAATATTACAAAAAAGAAACTTCTGCCCAAATTTCTAATGTTTGTGTAATCTTTTGCTTATTGTCATATTTTCTCAAGTGTCATGTTTAAATGTGTGTTATTTGCCCTCTATGAGAATAGGAGTCTTAATCTCGAAATTGAATCTGTCTTGTTAACTTCACAGTTAACATTGACTCATTGTTCTTAGATGACTCATTCTGAGAGTGTTATATCACTATTACGTCTACATGAAAAACTAAACATTGCATGTTCTAAAATCAACAGACACATAAGGATATCAAATGATAATCTGTAGGTAAATATTTGTTTTATATGAAACTATATTGGTTGTTTCTTAAGCAGAATCATGAATCCTTAAGAGATAGAACAAGTCATTGCTCGTGATGACCTATAGGTTCCTACTGCTGAAAGAGTCAACATAAGCATAACAAATGTTATACTGGAAACCATAGTAAAGCAGAAAGAAGAAACATTTCAAGTTGTTATTGATAGTATAAAGAATTCTACATGCATCAAGGCATTTACCATTTCTGCGGATGTCCCTGAAATTCTCATGCAACAGTTTTGGTACACCATTACTAAGATCAAAGGCTCTGAGTCCTATGAGTTTCTTCTAGCTGACAAAAGGTGTGTAATAGATGCTAGAAGTCACTTTAGGGAAGTACTAGTTATCTGTCCTGAAAAGAAGGTGAAGACTGTTACTAGTACAAATGATGAGACACTCTCACATTCACTCATTGATCTTGGATACTAAGGAATCACTTCACAAATATAAAATAAGTTTGTGGACCACTGCATCAGCCTTGAGGGTCTATGGCAGCTGCATCAACAAGTGTCTATCTGGTGAAAATGCAGTAGCAATGGACAAGTGAGGAAGTCAATAATTGTATATTTGTGGGGCATGTTTTTTAGAGGTATATTGATTATACCTTCTTTGATTTGGAAGCGTTTGCTTACCCATCTTTTTCATTGACGGCGAGAAGAAAAAAGTCTAAGAGTGAATATTGACATATCCTCGATTCACAAAGGTTATCATTGATTACTTCCTCTCCAAGCACAAATCTCTCAAGAAGCTCAAGTTTCAACACTTTCACACAATCAAGGATGTCGGTGTTGTGAGTCGACTCAAATTTGTCAGAATCGGTGAGGATGTTCAGCAATATGGTCTCGCCATTCCTGCTACTATGCTTAATAAAGAGATTATTCAATTAGAATCATACAAGAGGTTCATCCTGTATTCTACTAGTTAAATACCTCCAAAGAAGAGCAGAGGGAAAGGTTCGCAAGGGAAGAAGTCTACAAATCCCACTAAAGAATATGTTGATGTGTCTGATGAGTCTGAACCAGAACCTCTTATCAGAAGGAAAACCTCTAGTAGAAGAGTGTTAACTTAAGAAGAAAGCCACCATATCAGTGATGACACATCGGTTCTGAAACAGACATAGTTTGGGTATTAGGAAATTCTATCAGCTTACTAAAGCATGAAGAAGGGAGATGGCTGCGAGGCAAGGGACAAGTTCATGGCACTCATGCAAGAATTGTCCTCAAGAATTTGTCCCGAACCTGCGAGGACAGAGACGGTCAGATCTTGCTATTACGAAAACACCTAGAAGATCAAAGGGTATTCAAACTCTTACTCCCGCTGAGCAAGAGGCCGCTGACGTAATGAAAGCTCTCAAGGATAGCGGAGATGTTAGGGAGACAGCATGGTACTGGTGGCTCAGATGAAGGAACTGGTGAGATACCAGGGGTTCCGGATGAGTCAATTTTTGGAGATGCTGAGGGGATGGACAAGAAGAAACTAAATCTGATTCTGACGATTATTTCAAGTACAGGATTAGTTCACCCGTTAGTTTCCTAGGTCTTTACGACATTAGTCCTTAGTTAAGTAGTTAATTAAGTTTTATAGTTTTAATTAGTGATTAGGTTTAAATTTTAATTAGTTTAATTAAACTTTTATAAAAAGATAAAAATTAGGACTTTTACTTTTAATATTTTTCGGCAATTTTTCTTAATTTAGTGAAATTTTAGTTTGTCTACTTGTTTAATTGTCATTATTTGTCGCTTCTTAATTTTGTAGTAATAGCTTATCCAAAGTATCTTTGCTTCATTCAAATTAGGATCCGAACCTAAACGTGGTTTCAATTTCACTAGTCGTTGGGGAAACGACCCGGGAGATCCTACTTGCCCGGTTTAATACGTATTCTATATATATATGTATATCTTTGTGAGTGGAATTGTCCAAGGGTTACTTGGGGATTTCCTTAATTTCTCTATAAGTGTATTATTTTACATGTACGTAAAACTGCAACCAAGCACCTTGAAGCAATCAAACGTGTCTTTCGGTACCTAAAAGGAACCATTAACATGGGTCTTTGGTATCCGAAAGACAACGCCATGTCACTAACAGCTTATGCAGATGCGGATCATGCGGGATGTCAAGATTCAAGAAGAAGTACATCGGGAAGTGCTCAGTTTCTTGGAGATAGATTGGTTAGCTGGTCATCAAAGAAGCAAAGAAGCACTGCAATATCTACAACAGAGGCTGAATACATTGCCATGTCTGGATGTTGTGCTCAAATCGTTTGGATGCGATCCCAGCTAAAAGACTACAGATTTGAATTCAATAAAATTCCTTTGTACTATGATAACAAAAGTGCCATTGCTCTTTGCTGTAACAATGTCCAGCACTCTCGATCAAAGCACATCGACATACGTCACCATTTCATCCGAGAGCAAGTGGAAAATAGAGTGGTTGAACTCTACTTTGTGGAAATGAACTATCAACTTGCGGATATACTCATAAAAGCATTGCTAAGAGAACAGTTCAAATTTCTTCTACCACGACTTGGGATGAAGAGCATAACCCCTAAAACTCTTAAACGTCTTCAAGAAGGAGAGGATGAGTAAATGATTGTCTTACTTTACAAAAAAAGGGCCTAGTAAATATTTTAAGTCATTTGGAATTACAAAATGGCTTGCAGTTACTTCAGGCTGCATCCCGCTTTTCAATATGAGGAACGCATGTCGTCTTAAAGACAGTTGTTCCTGACAACGGGTAATTAATTTTCCCCTGGGCATGGATTACATTATATCCATGCAAAAGATGAATAAGTGTACGCTTCAGTGCATTTATTTATGAAAACGAGAAAAATCTTGTTTTAATTAGTGTTGTTAAAAGATTTAGTTTTTCATTTGATCAGATTTCATTAGGGTTTAAACGAAGAATTTTCAATATCTCAAACAATGTCTACTGCTCTTTAATTAGAAAACGGGACATTATTTGAGGGGGATAAAAATTAAAATTCTTTCAAAAAGTCATCACGGAATGAAAGGAAAAGTTTTATCAATAACGGGTCATCATTTAAAAGGGGAGTGTCTTAATTAATTTTAAGTCATTAAGTATTAAGTTGTTATTGGTGTTAACTTTTAGGGACTTAAGGGCAAAACCTAGGACTTAAGATCTAGCTATACACTTGTAGGGGCTTATTTTATCATTTCTATAACTTATTTAGTCTTAGGAATAAGTTTATAAAGGAATTAGAAAAGAATAGAAAAACTCAAGGACCATTTTTCCCAAGTTTATATATTGGTCAATCTATACATATTTCGGTCAAACCAAGTCAATCAAACATTTTTTTCATATTTCCCTCTCTCAAACACACACATGCACATACTCTGCTTCACACTCAATTCGAATTTTTCAAACTCATCTCAAGATCAAAGGTACACTCATATTCGTTTATTACCCATTTCTCATCTCATTTATAAAAAGAATTAGTTTAAAACTCGTTTTTGAGCTCTTAATCGAATAAAATCGATTTAGGGTTCATAATAATAAAGTTGCGGGTTTTCTTGAATTAATTGAGGGGTTTGGTTCGTTAGGGTGCGATTAGGATGGGATAGAAACAGTTTTTGATTTTGTTTACAAAACAGTGAGTATCGATGATTTTTAAGTGGATGAATAAAGCGAAATATGCATGTTTGAGTAATTCATTTAATTGAGTGAGGGGTTTTGATCACTAGGGTGTGATTAAGAAGTTCTTGAAACAGTTTTTGTTATCTCGATCAAAGGGATGATAATAGGAAGATGATGAGAATAAATGAGGTGCACAAGTTTAGCGATGGAACGTTGACAAGAATCAAAGAAAAGCTGGATTTCATGGTTAAAGATTTCAAGTTATTCAAGTTTAATAAGGGCATGGAGAATAGGAAATGGACTGAAGACGACAAAAGAAGGAGTGAAGACTTTATCGAGGTGATTGAGTGGAGACTAAAGATCAGGAGAATCTTTTGAAGTCTGGAAAGCTTTCTCGGTAGACGACTAAGAGATATTGACTACAGACTGATCAGCAGAACAGAGTGACATCGTCACTCCGACACTAAGGTCAATATTATCTTATTGTGAATAATTTATCTTGTACAGTATAAGTAAAAAGTAGTATATCTTTTGATGATTATGTATAGGAATAATCTATGTCCCTCAACGATTGAGGGGGAGCATTAATATGTTTCATACACGACCTGTGAATAATTGGCACATTTTTCTCCAAATTTTTTTAAAATATTTAAATCAATTGATATCCAAAATGTCAAAGGGTTTAAAATTTTTGATAAGGGGAGAAAATGTGATTAAAATATGAAAATATGTGAATAATAATAATGGATAATTAAGACTCGTATGTTTAAACTCGCCCCATAACGTGCTAAACAATTTTCGAATACCGATGCACATTTTAAGGGGGAGCGTTTCTGAAAAGTAAAAACAATCGAGGTACAAAAAGCTTTGCTATTTATATCATAAGTACCTTAATTGAATTTTTAATTGGTTTTATGGAAAGGAGAACAAACCAAAAGAACTGATCATGCATTTTCGCTTTACGAGATATAAAGGTTGGTAAGGTTAGGTACAAGTTCCAATGATCAAGCCAGAACCAGAGGGATCTGCCTAGGGACAATCCACTAGTTAGAGTAGAAGTCCTTAGGTCTGTAACATAAATAGAAGAAAAAGTGATGAATAATGGAATAGAGCCGACTGAATAGCTAGTAACTGATATACCCACGAAGTCTAGTCACGAAGTCTCGGTAAGCACTGAAAGGATTAAAGAATTAAAAAGAATTGTAAGGATAAAGGGTGTAAAGAAAGAAGCCCTCCATACACTTAGGCAGAAACCGGGTCAATACATATGCTGCCAGAATCACTAAGATGATTGCCGACATTGAAGACCGAAATCATAGACCCAGTGATGTAATGCACAACCCTCCCTGGCCACTCAGAATCTCTCAAAAGATTTATGTTTCATTTCTCACGGAGACTAAACACGTAACCTATTGACTTTCTCAGTCTGAGTTAGTTGATATTGGAAAGGTGGCAGTCAGCTCCAGCCTCCGATCACTAAAACTAAAACGCACTATCGAGTCTAGAGCCAAGAGATCATCAATTAATCTCGTTAGGACACATTGCCAATTCTCTTGTCTTTCACACACTGTGGAAACAAGACTATCCTAAGAGTCCTACGCATTATCCTTGTGATATTGCCAGAACATCCGAGTGAAACGAAGGTTTTTCACAATGAAGATGGAAATCCTGCTAGAGCCAACATCAAACAAGCTCTTGGTAGGTGACTTGTGCGATTCTACAAGAATCAAACTTGTGTCAACTGGAAAGAAATGATGGTGCGATTCTACGTGAATCAAACTTGTTCCAGTATATGAATTGACGGTTATTGAACATTTGACAAACAATCAAAACTCTCGAAGTGTTACAAAATATTTTCCTAATTAACACTTAGACTGATTTTTTTTCAAATCAATTTTCTCTTTATTGCTAACTGTTTCATTACAGGATCATTTAAAGATGGAGATGGAGATGGAGATACCCAGTTCCAGTAATGTCAAGTTACTGACCGAATGCTCAGATACGACCTACACTTGTTATGAAGTTATGAAAGATCTCATAAAGGTGTTAAAGCTTCCGCAAACTCTGATATCGTATATTTCTTCACAAGTGCACAAGATGGCGATCCATTACAAGATGATGTAAGATTATGTTTGGGTGATGATCTCAAGAAAGCTCAAGATCACAATCAAAGACAAGTCAAAGATGAATCAAAAGATCACTACCCCAAATGTACAAGATATCAAATGAAGAATCAAATGTCCACGAGCTAAAGACTGAAGTGATTAAATTTAGTATTTTCAGGGGTGACCTCCCTTAGGGGGAGATTGTTAGATATTAGAAAAAGACTCGGTCACCCCGTGTATTTTACTGTTTATTATAGCTCGTAGTTTAATAGTTAATCGTATGATTTTCGGTTTTGAACCGGGTACTAATACCCTGTATTTGTAAGAACTATAAATACCTCTTCCAACTTTGGAAGAGGTAGCTAGTCATTTATTCATTTTCTTATTTTACACATATTTCTCTCACTAGAAAATATCCTCTCATGTGTTTCTCTCTCTAGAAACTAGCCAAGTCCAAGAATCATCATCCGGGCCGTGAAATATGATATCATACAATTGGTATCAGAGCTATGTGGTGATTTCGTGAGCTT
>BQNB010010001.1:26284-85210 GCA_026074375.1 Tanacetum coccineum
GAATACGCCATATCACACAAACAGAATAAGCAAACAAGCAGGAATATAAACTACTCTAAACTACACTAATCCTAAGGGTGAGATCTATCTAATAACCAAAACATAAAATAAAAATCAAGATTAGTTTTCACTCCCTAGCAACGGCGCCAAAAACTTGATGTGTCGTTGTGTGGTGTATACTTTTATGATTCAATTTTTAAATTTATATTTTGCCAACTTAACCAAAAACAATACTTTAACGAGCAGTATACCCAGTCGGTGGTAGATTCGTGGTAAGTCGGGTGTCAAACACTTGAAGCGAGGTTAAATATCTTAATTTATTTATATCTTGGTTATCTCATCTAAGTTAATTCTAATCTAAGTCAAACCTATGCTAATCCTATGTTAATTCTAATCCTAATTCTAACAAGTAAAAGGGGGTTTCACCATGAGAGACTGGCACAGGTTTGGTTGGTGACTATAATCAATTCAAGACACTTTAACCTACGCAAGCAAATTAACAGAAGATAAAAGAGTGGTCGAGCCTTATGATAGAAAACTATATTAGCCATCATTAATCCGATTAGAAGTTGGTTTGTTTATTCAGTGCAATGACTACTTATCTTAAAAAGGCATGTCATTCTTAGACTTAGAAGGGACTTCATCGTAAGACCTAGACACATTAATTCTATCATAATTAAAGCATCTGCATAAAGTATCCTTATTACCTGATTATAATCTATCTTAGGGATTAAAGCAATGGTGATCTTGTTAAACCCTATCTCATAGAGACTTTACCCACTTACTGCTTAATGGTAATTTATACACTAGTAGTCTACTTGTCCAACTATCCAATGGAATCAGAACATTATTTGTTGAATTATCTAGATTCACCTACTAGTCAACATGTTCAATAAACCAAAGGCAATTTCTGTTAACTAGTTAAGCTAGAAGCGTATCCTTAGCACGATTTTAGAAGGACAATATTTATGATCCTATGATTCTAGATGTATAAACTACTATATGGAGAGCTATCCCGGCATCTGGATTACTTGGTCCGTATCACGAGATCCAGTTGAATGATAGGTCGCATACAAAAGCACTTAAACAAGTACAAGTTGATAAACATAAACAAGCATACATCAATAAATTAAGCAATCGAGATATAAACAAAACCAAACATTTAGATCTTCATAATAATGGCTTATACCCGAAGGTATTAGCCTTCAAACATCATAATTAATAAAAGAGTAATTGTTTTAGCCAAGGTAAAATAACTGAGTTAACGAATGATACCAAAAACTAAACGATTACAAAAGTATAAGAAATTACACGTTGTCTTCTATGGATAGGAATGCGTTGCAAGACCTCTTTTGCACTTTTTCTGCTCTGAAAATCGACTTTTGTGGTTTAGGTATCGAGAATATGATTTAGCACACTTAAAACTCGTTTTTGAGTTTTCTTTTTATACTATCTGGAAGTCGATTCGATATGGCGTATCCAAGGGATTGGATACGGTGTATTGGAGTTTCTTAGAGTAGGGACCATGTTTGATATCTTCAAGAATATTCACATACTATATCTTGAATACGGCGTATTGGTCTTCTTCTAGATACGGCGTATTGAGCTTGTTTTCTTAGTGGTCTTTGGTGAGTGCAGGCATGGATACACCGTATCTTCCTTGATGGATACGGCGTATTGGTAGTCAGAATAGTAATCTTCAAAATATCTGCGTTTAAGCTCTATAATGCGCGCCTTTTGCTAATATTCACCAAGTACTCCGTAATTACTGCAATTCTCAAATATAAACGATTAAGTAACAATTCTTTGCAATTATTATATAAAATGGGTTAAATACATGGGATAAATGATGCTATAAAATAGACGTTATTTGATGTAATCAAATATCCCCCCACTTGAATCATACTTGTCCTCAAGTAGCCTTTAGAAGTGTTCTGCATTCGTCAGTCTTATTACAACTTTCTAAATCGGATAGATCGACGCTCTCTTCCAGGTTACTGACCAAAAATGAGTCCAATTGGTCATCTTCTAATAACTCCTGCGTTTTCGAATGTATAGTTGGGTCCAAGAAATCAATCCCATAGCATTCATCGTCCTCGGTGGGAGGCCTCTTTATTGATTGGTCAACATCGAAAATTACTTCTTCGTTGCCTACCCTCAGTGTTATCTTTTTGTTTAAATACATCTACATTGCTTGAGCGGTGCATGAAAAGGTATTCTAAGATTATCATAATCTTAGAGTCTTTCCGCAAATCTAAGAAAACAAAATCGATATGGAGGATATTTTATCAATTTGGAAAGTACGTTTCTTCGATTCCCTCGCGGATACTGATGGACCTGTCTGCCAGTTCTAAGCACATCTCGTAGGTTTGTGTTCCACAAGCCTAACATCTCAAACATGAGTAAGGCATTAAGCTTATACTCACTCCTAAGTCTGCTAAAGCATTATCGATATGTAAATGACCAATATCGTAAGGAATAGTTAAACTTTCAGGGTCTTTTTCCTTGGATGGGAGTTTGTTTAGTAATACGGCTGAGCATCTTTCGTTCATTGTTACTGTGTAAGCTTCCTCTAACCTGGTTTTGTTTGATAGTAGCCCCTTTTGAAATTTAGCTTGCTTTGGCATTTGGGAAAGGGCTTCAGTAAATGGAATGTTTATGTAAAGTTGTTTTAGGTTTTCTAAGAACTTTTATTGTTGGGTGTCACACCCCACCAAGGCGGAAACGCGAGGCATAACAAGATAGGCATCATCACAACACATTGATGTCAACAATAGAGAATGTCTAAAATGAATTTAATTTTTTTATTCAAAAACCAAGTGTTAAGACGGTAAACAATCACAGAGTGGTCTTTGATTGAGGTTAACGCACTCACAATAACACAGCGATATGAAAATAAATCTAAGATAAACGACGTCAGAAAACCAAAATACCCAAAGTACGAAATAAGAAACAAAACTCCAAAAAATAAGACTTCATAATGCTAATCCTAAGGTTCCTCTCTAACCACGCATCTTAAACATCCTTAACTTCGCTATGCTCACAAAAAATGATACTTCGGCAACGTCAACATAATGTTGGTGAGATTCATATGTTTGACACAAATTACTTACCCTTGCGGCGAATCAGAAATCATTAGGACATATAAGAATAATATACACAAATGCAGCAATTAAAATCATCACACAATTAAATACACATTTGGGCTTAGATTAGCACTGGCACTATAAGCAACAAAGCTCACCCAGAATGTACCACACAGTATAAGGTGGGAATACCTCTCCTATCCAAATAACCACACAGCATGAGGTAGGCGACCTCTCCGATCCAAATAACCATACAAATATGGGATAGACGTATCCCTCTAATCCAAATACACATCACATTGGGTATGCATACCCCTCTGATCCATAAATATATCCAAAACTGGGTAGGCGTACCCCTTCGATCCAACAATGCATACACATAAGCCATATAATATTAACTAATGTCTAAAACCAAGTAAAACAATTATTCGCAGCTATTAAAACATTTCAAAACACAATTTAGTATCATTTTTACCCCAAGAAAATATAGAAAAAGGGGCTATGAATACTCACCTCAAGCTTCACGAACGCGTGCACAAATTCCAAGCAAAGACTACACAAAAAAATCTACGGGTTACGCATGATTAAGGTTTTACGGCCTTAAACATGTAACCTTTCAATTGATGGATACAAATGTCTATAATATGCTTATAAACACCCTACTATATATCCCATACTTTATTTATACTCTAAATACCTTAAATCCCTTTATTCAAGTTTTCAGATTATAGCAGAATTTTATAGTCACTTCATGATTACTAATAAAATACTAAATGACCCAATGCATTTCCTACATCTTGAATGAGTTGTATAACTACTACAATTTTTAGAAAAAATAATAATAATTCAAGCTATTTAAAAAAAATAACATCGCAAAGTATCCAGAAATTGACCTGATTGGACCACCCAAAAGTTTGACACGACCAGACTCATTTAGACACTTGAGAAAAAACTACAAAAAATTTAGAAATTCATAGACATCATGAACTTGCTACTGTAGCAATCTCATCAATTAAAAAGACGTTTTGATATAGTTTTTGACCTCACAATCACAACCCAAAATCTGCCCCTAAAACTCAGTTTTGACAACGAATCTTGTAAAATTATTTTGACTAGCTTCCACTCACTTTTAATTCATGAAACCAATGGGGTTTGAAAGTAGATTCTCTGTAGTAATTTTTAGGCTCAAGAAAATCAATAAAAGCTATACGTATGACCAAGTTATGGCTCTCGCAAGATGACCCAAAATTCTACCCAGATTTCAATTCTGAATTTACCATAATTAAACCTAATTAAAGATACCCAAACTCTAATTATTATACCCAAATCAATATTAAATGATCATAACACCATAATTACAGTATTTTTACAAAACCCTAATCCATCAATTTATTTGTTACATATTTAATACAATATTTTAAAATATATAATTGAAATACAGAATAAGATTTGACAAAAATTAAGATTTGGAAGATGATCACACCTTGATCTTAAAGCTAAAAAATCTCAATTGGAGGCTAGACTAGGGTTTTTTATCGACACAATAATGGAGTAAAAGAGGATATGATTTTTGTTTATAATAACCAATTATAACACCAAGTATAATTGGACTTTTATTCCCCTTTTTGTTAAGCCGATTCCAAACAAACTCCCTTTTTTAATTAATTTTTTTATTTTTTTTATTTTCTATAGAAATTTCGTTTCTCCCTCTCCTATATATATATATTTTATATTTTTTTAAAAATACAAACTATTTATCTACTTATTACCTTAAAAACTTAAACAAATACATAACATAAAATAAAAACCCTATACACTACTTATAATTAATTTTTTCTCAAATGATATTTATTTATTACCTCATAAATAAATTATAAAACCTCAATTCACTAATTAGTCTCAACTCGAAATTAACGATTCATACTTCTTCAATTTTACCGACGATACAAAATAACGAAAATCACTATACTTCCGAAATCACCATCACATACGAAATGAATGACAAAACCCTTATTTTCTACCATCACAAACACTTATAATAACACGTATATCATAACACACATATCACCAATTCATCTTAAGCACATAATACCAAACTCATAAAACTAGGCAAGTTAGCACTAATGGTTAAACTAACCTCGCTAAATCACGGTTGTCCCGAAATTTAATCGATTTCTATAGCTAATAATTTTGCTTACCCAAACTTTGGGTTTACACGAAATATAACTTTAACCAAACTACATATGAAAATTCAAGGTGCACTAAGGTCTGCCAGAAAACTTAGTAACTCAACTTCAATTTTTGGGGTTTAAAATAAATTATTATAAGTGCATTCCACGATAACTTGCTCAACGAACAAGTGTGGATACTTAGCTTTCATGAAATCCACAGGACCTCGCGTTGAGTTCCAATGAACTTTAACTATCAGGATCATACCACGTTTCAATTTTTTTTACCTCGCGATCGATAATTTTAACAGGTCCTTCAACAAAACGAAGAGTATTTGTCTCCTAATTTCCTTCTAGAGACACATGCATTTTTGCATCCGCAAACACTTCTTTAGATTATGACGCACGAAACACATCAATAACACTACTTAATTATGAAGCCAATCTTACTCAATAGCTATAGGACCATTCCTTTCATGATCTCAAATGTCCACATATCTAAGGTGTTAACTTCATTTCTACCAAAACGCACTACCCACCTTTCCAGGTGAAACTATCTGCAATACTTGATCACCGACTTCAAACTTCAAAGGTTTCCTTCTATTATCAACATAACTCTTTTGGCGATCTCTAGCCGCTTTAAGCCTTTCTTTAATCAATATCACCTTATCCGTTTGTCTCCTGCAACCCATCTCATATCCAATTAGTCGATTCTCTTCGACCTCAGCCCAAAGAACCGGCGACCTACACTTCCTTCCATACAATGCCTCAAATGGAGCACATCATATACTCGAATGATAACTATTATTGTAGGAAAACTCAGCTAAAGGTAAATGAGTATCCCAACTACCACCAAAACCAATCACATACGCTCTTAGCATATCCTCTAAAGTCTTAATGGTACGCTCACTTTGTCCATCTGTTTGAGGATGATAAGCTCTTACACCATGATCTATAATGCGTTCATTAAGCTTTTCTGCAATGTTGCCAAAACCACGAAGTTAAATCTTTAATCACAATCTGAGATGATCGACACCGGAACTCCATGCCTTGCTACTATCTCATCAAAATAAATCCTTGCCAACTTCTCATCTTGTAATCTTCTCGTATAGCTAGAAAATGGGTTGACTTAGTCCATCAATCGACTATATACCCAAATGTATCATGCCTACTACTTACCTCTGATACTTAGGTGAAAAAATCCATGGTGTTTTTCCATCCCATTATCCACTTAGGTATCTCATGTTGTTTGAAACAAACCACAAAGGTATTTGATGTTTAGCCTTCACCTTGAACATGCAAACAATTGCAAACATAGGTAGCTATATCCTTCTTATACAAGGGAAGACCAATGCATATCTCCAAGGTCATAATACGTCTTATCCGCTCTCGGATGTACCAAGTACCTTGATGCATAAGTCCTTGTACCATATGTTGTTTTATCCTACATCACCTACAATGGAATCCTATCCTCGATCAATAACATATAAAACACCATCTTCCTTGTTTTCCATTTGTTG
Source organism: Tanacetum coccineum (assembly GCA_026074375.1). Taxonomy (NCBI): domain Eukaryota; kingdom Viridiplantae; phylum Streptophyta; class Magnoliopsida; order Asterales; family Asteraceae; genus Tanacetum; species Tanacetum coccineum. Next base: position 33,059 of record BQNB010010001.1, read on the forward strand.
GTCCCGGCCACGCAACATTTCTGATGTCGCGTTCTCTAGACCTTGGACGCTTTACTTTAAGCAACCAATATCTTGTCCTTAACACTCGGCTGAATAGTCATGGACATTGCTCTTACTTGTCTCGATTTCACTCTTTCCTTCCTACTGAACGCATCAGCCACTATATTCGCCTTTCCCGAATGGTAACGAATCTCACAGTCATAGTTACTAAACAACTCAACCCATCTTCGTTGGCGCATATTCAACTCCTTATGGTCAAAATATGTTGTAGACTCTTATGATCCGTGTAGATAATACTTTTTGTACCATATAAGTAATGCCTCCAAATCTTAAGAGCAAAACCCACTGCTCCCAACTCCAAATTATGTGTAGTATAGTTCTTCTCATAAATCTTCAGTTGCCGCGATGCATATTATAACACCTTGTGTTTTAGGTCATTGTATGACATTATTTAATCCACTAATTATTTTTTTAGGGTTTTACGCGTTTGCTTTTAAATCATAATCGTTAAGCTAAATCGCGTAAACTAAAAATGATCATACAATGTAAACAGACATTAAACAATAATTATATTACATCAATCAAGTGATATAATGATTATTTAGAAGGATATAATTATTAAACTATGTTCATCAAAATTTTATTGTTAGCGTAAAATGCTTACGTTTCACGATAAAATGCGTTTAGGCATTCCCAGAAGTTCCAAAACCTAACTACGCCTAAACGAATACCCACGATTATACCCAATACCCAAAATAATCAAAATAACATCACATATATATGCCAAAATTTTCAAGTTATGACCAAAGACTTATCAACTTGTTCATAATATCTAGATATTTAAGAAATATCTAGGAAACTAACTCTTACACCATGAACACTTGGCAATCTAACCATGTGCAAGGGTTAGAAAGTAACTATGGTTAGGTTAGTAAGATATTTTTCCTTCCTATATATAGCATGCATGCATAAGTGAAGTTTCTTACAACTTTACACTTAACAAAAATCTTTTCTCTCTTCCTTTCTCTTCAATAAGTCACGGCTCAAATAAGCTCATATAAGCAAACCATACAAAATTTTTATACAATCCATACAACCCTTTACACATCAATCCTAAGGCATACTAAGGTGTTTTCAAGCATTGGTTCTTCATTTGCAAGGTTTTAAGAAGATATTGAAAGATTAGGGTTTCAAACTAATCTAGGTTTATAAGCTTGTACTTAGGTTTTGAATCTAAACATGGGTTTAGAACTTATTTCTCATCTCATACCTTATCCCTAGGTCCTCAAATTCCTTATACATTTATTTCTTATTGTTTATGTGTTTAAATGTTTAATTATGGCTATAATCACCACTAGAACTTTTTCATGATGTAAAATGAGTTATTAATTATGTATATTAGATTTATGGCACATATTCTTAAGTCATATGGTCATATATATCATGGACAAGTGATATAAAAGCTATGTTAACATGGTTTAAGTATAAACATGTTTAGTTAAATTTTTTTAGGGTTTAATAAGTTTCTAATCTTCACATTGAAAATAATGGAAAGTAAATTATTAAACTTGTTAATCTTGGACAAATGAACAAAATATAGGACTAATGGACATTACATAATATCATCATATGTACATATAGTTTATTAGGGTTTAAAGTAAACTACTAAACTAATTATACATAAAACAAGGTTCAAACACATTTGGAAATAAATATCTAAGGGGCTGTTAGTTTCCCAAAATTTAACATAAATGTTTTATGATTTTATAAAATACTACATGTCCACAAGGATTCGATCGAGTGGTGGGTTGATTTGTCTCATAAAGAACTCGAAAAACAGAATAATAACGAAGAAGATCACGCCAGTTACAAGTTTAAAGATAGTTAATACATTTTATAAAACAAATTTTATAAAAATTCCCCTTATATACCACAGAAACTTATACTTTATAAACATCCATAATATGATAAAACTTTCAATTACGAGAACGTGCTCGAAAGAATCGCTAAAAACGGAGCTATAACGAATAAGATACGACAAAAACGGGTTTTACGTTAATTAAAACCTGAAAACGAGTAAAATAGCTGTTGTGAACAGTAAAAACACTATTCATCGCAGAATATCAAAAACTTGAAAATGTAATATTTTGATCACTCGTCTTACTACGAAGACGTGGACGTAAGAAACGCGAGCAACGGGCTTAAAACGACCAAATTAGGTCATTTTTACGAAAAGTATATTTATAAACGTTTTCACTTTATAAATATTATTTTACTAAAACGATTAGTCGGTGATTATGCTATATAGAATATTGAGTGGTTATCAAAGTGCTATAATACTAGGGAGTTTCATAATGAGGCCTCTTCGGATGGCGTATCGACGAGTTGTTGGATTTACGATTTAAAGTGTCATAACTCCTCGTACGTCATGTCATGACCTCTTTAATTATGATAGCCCGAACGATAGTACGATGTAACAACTATAAGATTATATTCAATGTTATTAATTAAAGTACTCGGTACTTATACGACCTTAATTTAAATAGGTTGCATCTATCACTTGCTGACGTTATATCTGTGATTATTGGACTATCTATACTCAATGTGAGTTCATAGCCCCACTTTACATTTTACTAATTTACTATTATTTGAGTGGGAAACATTCTTTGTTTTAAAATTGGACGCAAGGTGTTTAAAGTAATTGAATTATGTGTTGCTAAGAGCGATAACCCTCCTGAGGCCATTTTCATGACTGTCAATTGCATGATGAAGTTGTTAATAGCATTATGTGAGCGCGAATGGATATAAAAAAGATCTATTGGGATTAACCTCCCCGTTTGGGTGATTAGCAAAACACCTGGGAATGTAACGATGACCATGTCTACTGTATGTTTCGGTTTACAACATCGTACGGGCAAATAACTGCTAAAAATAGCAAAATATAGGTTGAGCTTCAGTGTCATGAGCTAGTGCAACAGAATATGGTTTTGTGATTGTTGCATGTTTAACATCACGGGAAAGACTGCGGTCCTGCATAAATTAAATACTTAAACCTATGCATTCACCAACAATTTTGTAGACGTTTTAAGCAATGTTTTCAGTATGTCAAAAGGCACAGTGCCAAGGATGCATTGGATAATGTTTTGAATTGCACTGTTAAAAAATAATGTGCATCATGTGTTTTGGATATCTATGTTAACATTTGTTAATATAAACAAAGAACAACTAAAGCTTTAAGCCTTGTAATATGTCCTTAGCGAATTAAATCCCATGTATCAATTTTAAAACGACTTATGTGTCGTTCAATATATAAGTCTTTGTGCTGTTGATCTTGAAGTAACATGCCCCGGATCCTTATTCCGCTGCGACCCATTTTGGGGGTGTTACAGATATGCAATTACCTAGCCTCTTTGCATTAACACACCACCAAATCCTTGATCGAACCAAGTCTTTGATCCAATCGGCAATGAACAATATTGGTGCATATACACAAATTGTCCTTCACTGTCTAAAAAGCTTCCTCTGTTCCTTGCCACCTCAAACAGTTCTGATTCTTCCCAGTTAGGTGAAGAAAGGGTTTAGCAACCTTTAGAAAAATTTTGTGATGAAACATCGGTAAGTAACCTGCCAATCCCAAGAAATGACCGTAACTCGATGTGTCTAGAATACCTACCATTTTTTACTGCTTTCTATCCTACTAGGACCAGATGATCCCATCATTGTTAGACACGTGTCTGAGAAAATGAACTTCTTGTAGCCATAATTCACACTTGGAAAACTTGCAATAAACTTCTCTTTCTTCAACATTTCAACACTAACTTTTAAATGAACCTCAAGTTTCCTCCTTCAGACTTTGAGTATATCAAGAAATCATCAATAAATCAGATGAAAAACTGTCTAAATACGGCTTGCACACCTGATTCATTAAGTTCAAGAAACCGCTGGTGCATTGGTTAACCCAAAAGGCATAACGTAACGCAATGAGGTCAACCTGCGTCCTAGATGCAATCTTTAGAATATCTGCTTCGTGCACTATTATTGACGATAAGCGGAACAAAGATCTATCTTAGAAAAATAACGCGAACCTTGTAATTGGTCGAACAAGTCATCGATCCTGGGGAGATTCTTAGTGGTCAGCTAGTCCAACTCTCGATAGTCTATGCACATTTGAAATGAACCGCCCTTCTTTTTGAACAACACAGGTGCTCCCACGGAGAGTGACTTGGTCAAATAAAACATATATAAAACGAATCCTAAGTGTGACGAACTACCGAATAGGGTAGCAACCGAATATCGAATCAAAGGCTAGAAAACATCTAAGGGATTTCACATATGCAAATAGATGCGGATCAAATGTCATAAGAATCCTTATAAGAAAGGATAGAATATATGTACCGATAGAAAACGCAAACGAAAGAATCAACAAACGCTACCACGACAAAAGGAACACCCAACAAATAACAATCAGGTATCCAGATGGTAAATGAAAAGATAGGATCTTATACCACTAACCGACTTTACTCGAAAGAACCAACAATAAGTATTTTATAAAAATCAATTAAAAAAATAAAGAAAGTATCATTTTAAAAATAAAAATAATTTTAAATATAAAAACCTCTTAGATATAATCGTTTATAAATTCATTAATCAATGTTGTTCAATAAAAATCTAAATATAGTTATCGACGGTGTATCGCATCTTCCACTATGAAATCATTTTAAACCTACTTTTTCATAAACAAATAAAATTATTAACCACAAAAAAGAAGTTTCGTATCTTATAGTATATAACCATTTTAAACATATTATTATTCACCAAGAACATTTAAACATGGTATTGAAGTCAACCTGTATCACATGGTTCTATAAAATCATTTGTCAACATCGTTTTTCATACAGAATAAAGAGACATTCACATAAAAGCAATGTCATAACATATTCATAAAATCATTTCAAATATAGTTTTCCCCAAACACCATCAAGATATACTTTAAAAGGGTTTTTATAATTTGACACCAATATAAAATTTGTTACTCAAACAAAGGACATCGTAATACCAAAAGGGATTGTAAAATACCGTAAAGACTCTAACACAATTTTATTGTTTGAAAGCAAAAGAAAGTACCAGGAACCATATAGTCAGAATAACAGTGAAGCGAACACGCACAAGGGAAATTCATACAAAGATATTACGAACCAAAAGAAGAACATGAAGACTCATCCGTACTCACGATCAAAAGAAAAACCATAGAAAAACGCCGGTACTAACATGCCGCAACATGTTATGAAAACCAAAGGATATATAAAGAACAGAGTAATGATCCACATTAATATGTTAGGAACAATTAGTGCTTAAAAGAAAATTTTGATACTTATACGAGTAATCAATGAAACGAAAGAACCAATTAAACGCACCAATATCCAAAGAAATAGATCCGAACAACCAATATACATCAAGACGCCGAATAGGAAAGATAGGACATCCGTACTAACATGGTACGAGCAAGGGATGCTAAACTTAGAGTCAGAAATTTGAACGAAATATTGAGCAAACGAACAAGCCCAACAATCATAATAGTAGCAATAAGCAGAGTATCCGGTGTATCCCTAAAGAGTTAATAGAAGGGATACTTAAAGACTACGCAACTAGCCATATCAAAACCACACATAATACAGCATCTTACAGACCACCTAACAAGCAAACACAGATCAAAGCAATCAAGGCTCCACAGGTCTACTTGTGGATGCCTTTATAATTAGTTTTGCCGCCATAAGTTAAAAGTGCATCATATCACATGTGTACTTGCTTCTAAGACTACACTTTCAATGATAACACATATGATGTCACATATACACATTACACCCTTACTGCTCCACAAAACGAATGCTCCATCAAAGCAATTTTATTTAAATAAAATAAAATTACAAAAACGAAAATAAGAAACGAAGGTACTGAAGCGCCCAAAAATACGTACTATCCAAAAGAAAATCATTGAGAGCAATGTGTCTAGGTAAAAGACAGGATAAACGATGCTGGGCCACCTTGGGTTTGACTTTCTTCGCAAGAGCTACCCACTCCGCGGGTCCAAGCCTGCTACTATCATCAGATAAGAGATCTGAGTCGCCTCCTTCTCCGACTCTTTCTAACTAACCTTCCTCATTGGTTTTCCTATAGAGCATCCTCCTCAATTGGCTCTTCTTCTAGATCTTCTGATATCGAGTAGCCCGTTGGTTCGAAAAAACTTCATAAAAATGCAAGAAAACAAAATACCTAATAGCTAACATATAGATCCTATATGCAGCTATATGAAAGGACTCTAGGTTATAGTCTAGGTTTAAACCAACACTTCTCTATAACCAATGTCTCTGATACCAACTTCAATAACATCGCCAATGCAAAAACACGAGCGTAAACAAGATAGGCAACATCACAACACCATGATGACAACATAGAGAATGTCAAAAACGCATTAAAATAAAAACCAAGTGGATATGACGAATACAAACACAAGAGGGGTCTTGTATTGAGGTTAATCGCACACACAATACATACGCATAAGAATATAAATCCAAGATAAACGTCATTATAAAATAAGAAACGAAAACTCCAGAAAATAAGAAACAAAAACTCCAGAAAAGAAGAATCCATAATGCAAATCCTAAGGTCTCTCTAGCCACGCATCTTAACATCCTTAACTTTGCTATGCTCACCTAAAAATGATACTTTAAAATGTCAACATAATGTTGGTGAGATTCACAGGTTTGACACAAATTACTTACCCTTGCTGCGAATCAGAAATCATTAGGACATACAAGAATATTATACACAAATGCAGCAATTAAAATCATCACATAAAAATATTACACATACGGGCAGAATAGCACTGGCCCTATATAGCAACAAGCTCACCCAGAATGTATCACACAGTATAAGGTAGGCATACCTCTCCGATCCAAATAACCACACAGCATGAGGTAGGCGTACCTCTCCGATTCAAATAACCACACAAATATAGGATATGCATATCCCTCTGATCCAAATACACATCACATTGGGTAGGCATATCCCTCCGATCCATAAACATATCCAAAACTGGGTAGGCGTACCCCTACGATCCAACAATGCATACACATAAGCCATATAATATCAAGTAATGTCTAAAACCAAGTAAAATAATTAATTGCAGCTATTAAAACATTTTAAAACACAATTTAGTATCATTTTCACCCCAAGAAAATATAGAAAAAGGGGCTATGAATACTCACCTCAAGCTTCACGAACGTGCACACAAATTCCAAGCAAAGACTACACAAACAAAATCTACGGGTTACGCATGATTAAGGTTTCATGGCCTTAAACATGTAACCTTTCAATTGATGGATACAAATGTCTATAATATGCTTATAAACACCCTACCATACATCCTATACTTTATTTATACTCTAAATACCTTAAATCCCTTTATTCAAAGTTTTTATAGATAATAAGCAAATTTTACATGACATCAATGTTCACTAGATAAAATTTAATGACCCAATTAGATTTTCATACTGCATTTCCTACATCTTTAATGAGTTGTATAACTACTGCAATTTAAAAAAAAAATAATAAGTCTAGCTATTTTTAAAAAAATTAACATCGCAAAGTATCTAGAAATTGACTTGATTGGACCACCCAAAAGTTTGACTCGCAACCCATTTTAGACACTGGTAAAAAATCTAAAAAAATTCTAAAAATTCATAGACATCATAACTTTGCTACTCAAGAAGTTCCTTAATTAAAAACTGTTTGAATTTATTTTGACCTTACAATCACAACCCAGAATCTGCCCCTAAAACTCAGTTTTGGCAACGAATCTTATAAAATTATTTTGACTGGCTTCTACTCACTTTTAATTCATGAAACCACTTGAGTTAGAAAGTAGACTCTCTGTAGTTAATTTTAGGCTTAACAAAATCAATAAAAGCTATCCGTATGACCGGTGTTAGGCGCTCTGCAAGAAGCCTAAAATTCTTTCCATATTCAATCTAAATATTAACCATAATTAAACCTAATTAAAGATACCTAAACCCTAATTATCATACTTAAATTAATATTTAATTATCATAACATCATAATTACAGTATTTTTACAAAACCCTAATTCATCAATTTATTTGTTACATATTTAAAACATATATTTGATTACTAGAATAAAGATTTGACAAAAATTAAGATTTTGAAGGATGATCAAACCTTGATCTTAAAGGCTAAAAAAAATATTCAATTGAGGCTAGACTAGGGTTTTTAGTCGACACAATGAATGGGAGAAAAAAAAGACTGATTTTGTTTTATAATAACCAAGTTAGACTCCTAGTAGAATTGGGCTTTTATTTCCCTTTTTTGTGTAAGCTGATCCAAACAAACTCACATTTTAATTTTTTTTTCTATAGAAATTGCGTTCTTCCTCTCCTATATATATATTTTTTATATTTTTTAAAAAAATACAAAACTATTTACTACTTATTTACCTTAAATACTTAAATAAATACATAACTTAAAATAAAACACTTACACTACTTATAATTATTTTTCTCAAATTATTATTTAGTTATTACTTCATAAGTAAATTATAAAATCTCAATTCACTAATTAATCTCAATTCGAAATTTAACGATGCATACTTCTTCAATTTTACCGACGATAAAAATAACAAAAATCACTATACTTTCGAAATCACCATCACATATGAAATAAAATGACTAAACCATTCATTTCTACCATCACAAACACTTATAATAACACGTATATCATAACACACATATCACCAATTCATTTTAAGCACATAATACCAAACTCATAAAACTAGACAAGTTAACACTAATGGTTAAACTACCTCGCTAAATCACGGTTGTCACTATTGGCTTCTTCTTTTTCTATCTTTAACCCTGCGGGGAAAAGGAATTATGGTGTTTGTGGTTAATATTTGTTTCTTTTACTTCATGAGGTTGTTTCGACGAGGACTTCAATTTTGTTCTATCGTGTTTTTATCATGATAAGTTTCGTGGTTCTTTGTTTATATCATTTGTGTCGCGAATGATTTTGGTTGTTGTCTTTCCTCCTCTAGTAGTCACACCTTTTAGTCTTTGTCCAACATAGGTGGACGATTGTTAGCACCAGAGAGTATCATGTACTCAGCAAGAGTATTCTTTTGTCCAAGTGAAATCATTGGATCCATTTTAATGTGATAAGATTAAAATGATCGAACAGTGATTGGAGGTTGTTATGTTAAAGTGAGTTTTGATTAATGAATTTTGAGTCTTTTAGAATACATAGGATTTTACAATTCTTGATAAAATCGAGAAATCGAATCTTCACAGGATTTTACAAATAAAAGAACAACCGTATAATTCACTTAACAAACGTGTATAGTTCTCCTTAGAAAAGTGTATAAATCACCCAAGCAAAACGTATAAATCACCTTCACAAAGAAGTGTATAAATCGCCTTTGTAAAAGATCATGTATAAATCGTCCTTGATAATTGAGTGTGTATAAATCGCCTGACTAAAAACACATGTATAAATCGCCTGAAGACAAATACGAAACTTAAAAATCAAAAATCTTAAAAAGACACACTTTTTGACGTTTTTACCTGATTTTTCTTGTACAACTTAACTATCTAAGACTATTAGAACCTTAAAAACACAAACTTTAACGTTTTTGACACGAAAAATTTGAAATCAAGATTCTTAGTACAAAAGCCTCTTTTTAACCAAAAAAGACTCAAAAATATGAAATTTTTATGGTTTTTGAAAGATTTTCTTGTACTTCTAGTCTATACTAAGATAAATAAGCAAGAAAGTTGTGAACTTTATGGTTTTTAAACCCTCAAAAGGTGAAAACCTTTTGAATGGATTCGAACCACGACACGCCTAAAACGAGTAAGATAACGCACATAAAACCTTCACAAACACCCCATGGCTCTTGATACCAATTGTAGAATAATCTGGTCACAAGTATGGAATGATTACTTAGAGTTTTAGAGAGAGAAATAGGTGCTTGGATGAACACTTAGAGAGAGAAAGAAAAACATGTAATATTAGTTTAAGAAATGTGACTAATGAACAACCAACAACCTCTCCAAGCAATGGAGAGGGTTTATATATGCCTAGCTAACCGGCCATGGGCTTATGGTATGGGCTTATAATGTAACTTTGGCCCAATTAGCTTACTAACTCAATCTAACAACTAACTACGAGCTATGACTAATTATATTGGTAGTGACTGACAGTTTTTCGTAGTTCTAACAGTACTATTAGTAATCTTAGTGATAAATATACTAACTAGTTAATACTGCTAGTATAAAAGTTACTACTGTTAGTATAACTTAGTACTACTATGTAACACCCCCATTTTGATAATATAGCAGCGGAAGCTAATCTGGGATATTACTTTATGAATCACAGACACAATCATAGAAAACGACTCAAAAGAGACGTTTTTAAAAGATACGTTATCATTCTTTTAAAATCATAGTTTTACAAAGGCAGGTCCCAAAGTCTAGAAACATAAAATGTGAATGATAACAAGTTTTAGCCATCTTCAAGTCCATGCCACTCCATGCCATAAGTTACTCAATTACCTGAGATAAACATGCATAAAAAGGGTCAATACAAAGGCTGAGTGGAATTTATAGGTTTGAAATGTAATAGTTGAATACAAGTTATAATGGAAATATTGGCATTGCAGGGACAATTATCATGGGGAACATTATTATTGCATCTAAGCTCATGACACCAATACGTTAACAGGGAAGATCACTGTGGTGATATTGGTTAGGGACAAATGTCCCACTGGAAAAGGTAACTTGCCAAGGTTACCTATTAGGACAAATATAGTGCGTTTAGCTACCCCAAGCATGGGTATACAAACGGGAGCCATCACCCCTAATAGATCTATTCACAATATTCGGGTTCACTCATAATGCAAGTAATTAATGGTTCATGATATGGAAATAATGGCACTGGAAGCTACTTAGGCAATAATATATCTGGATAGCATACATTTAGAAAACACTTGTATTCATGGTTTATAGCAGGTATCATAGGTTTATAAAGTATTCAAAAGATGGAAATATGGGGTTATGAATTCATTAGATCTTTGAAAAGTAATCACATTTGTTATAAGATAAACGAGTATGTAAAAGAGTTTGTAACAAGCATGTATCCCCCTCGCGGGTTTATAAAATATGTAAATAAGTAAAGGCGAGGTTATGAACTCACAATATCGGTTTTAAATACTTGTGTACAATAAAATCAATTAAGCATGTATCCCCCTCGCAGGTTTATAAAACATTAAAAAGATTGAAATGCGAGGCTATGAACTCACCTTAACAGGGAAATCTGATTAACGACAAAAGTATATCAAAGGAAAGGCGTCTGTATGGTAGTACGGCGTTATCTACTCGGGCGGAAAGTATATCAACGTGAAAGAAAGCAGCTTCGTCACGTAACTTGGAATAATATGTCAAGTCTTAGGAAGATTGTACTCTAGAACTTTAATTCTAAGAGTTTAATATTGTTATAAGTTTAATTGGAGAGTTTTGAATTATTGTATCACCATTCGGGCCATCATAATTTAGAGGTCATTTAGTAAACGTTTGAGGAGCTAGGGCACTTTAAATCGTAAACCCAACAACTCAGTCAGAACGTAATACCAAGATGAAACCTCTTAATATGAAGCTCCCTATATTGTGATACGATATAATCGGTTTTAAGCATTTTGATCAATATCTGGAAATGATAAGCACGACAAGCATTAATTAAAGTTATGTCTTAAACATTTTTTTATATTTTTTCACAATGTTACATTTTAGACCCTTAAGAATGAAAAATGGCAAAATATACCCTTGGAGTTTGCACTTTTATAAGTTTGGTCCTTCAAGTTTAAAAGATGTACAAAGTAAACCTTGCACTTTGGAAAGTGACATAATAGACCCCTATAGTTATAACTTTATAAATATGGCAAAAATAGTCCTTTTAGTTATAAGTTTCCAAAAGTTACGATATATACCCCTTGCATGGAATACTTTTGCAAAACAAGTCCAAAATGCCATGCAAGCTTATTTTAAGTTTCTAAATGATATTTGCAAGTTATAGCTTATTAATATAAGCTAAAACATGAGGATTTAACATAACAAAAGTTTAAAATAACGATTCATTAAGCTAGAAACCAAAACTGGTCAAATTAGGGTTTTAAAATGAAAATGCGTGGGTTTTTAATTCAAATTATTTAAAGACTTAATAAAGTAATTATAATATAATTTAGAAACTTAGCTCATAGATTTAAAAAAACATGAAATTAGGGTTTTGGGTGTACGGTTTTGGATCAAAATGGAAAATGAGCATGAATTGAGTTATAAAACTTTAACAAGAGTATATTTAGGATCATATGAACATTATAAGAGTGTAGGAGCAGGTATGAAGATCATAGAACCTGGGTTTGAGCTTATAGCTTATAAATGGGTTGAAATTAGGACTTTTAGCTTCGTACGCCTAGAATAACGACTCCCGGGCTTTTTTTCTTGATTTCTTTTGCTTCACTTCTGTTCTTGAGACTTATTAGGACCTATTAGGATCTTATTTAAGCAAAGGATTGCTGATAGTAAGGGTTATAGAGGAGGAAATGGGGGATGAGTTGAAATGAACATGGTTCGCCCTTATTTATAGGTAGATTTCAACTTGGAGGCCAAGGTAAAAGGGTGAGGTGTCATATTTCTATTCTAGCTGAGTTAGAGAGTCTACAAGGGTGATATGGAGGATCTATGGTTGTAGAGAAGTGATGTGGAGGGTGTTTGAGGTGATGACTTGCCACAGAAAGACTTAGGGACCAAGGTAATGATGTGGTCTCTTTCCTAGCCAAGAAATGGTAAAGATATTTGTTGTAGCTACTAGGTAAGCTGCTATGGAGCATGTGGGTGAGTCACAAGGTGCTTAGATGCAAAAGAAAGTTTTAAAAATGGGTCAATTTGCAAGGTTATGGGCCGCAGGTTAAATTAGGGCACGAATAGGGTTTTAGGTTTGAATTTCATATATAATTGTGTTATAAGTACGTATAAATAATCACAAGGCTTGTATTAGGAGTTAGTAACAAGAATTGATAAGTAGTTTGGATTTTAAATGGGCAAAAATGAGTAAACGGGTCAATAGTTTACATTAGGGCATGTTTAGGGTTTCTTGGATTTATTTCGTGTATAATTGAAATGAAATGATGGAATGATGATTGAATATGATGGGTAATGTTGTAAAATAAGTTATTACAACTTATTTGTGTGTTGGTTGAGGTTTAAAATGGATAAAAACCAATAAACGGGTCATGATTTAGTGTTTTGTTCGGGTTAGGGTTTCTAGGTTTTAAATTAGGGTTTTGAGTGTAAAAATATGTAAGAGAGCTTATGAATAGAGTAATTAGGGTTTACACATAGTATATTGAGTGTAGTAGCTTGTACAAAAGTGGTGGTGAAGAAACTAGAATGAAAACAGAGGTAAAATGGCTATTTTGGAGATCATGCTTTATGACTTGTATATTGAGCTTTTAAGGACTTGTACTTTGACTTAGAGGAAGTTTATATTTCAAATGAGATGTTATGTTACTTGTACATATGCTTTAGTAGCATGTGCATTCACTTTAGATATGAACTCTTCATGAAATTAGGGTTTAGTGGTATACGATAACGGTTTAAAGCCCGTCTTGATATAATGTTGCAAACGGTACATTATATGAGTAATGTACTTTGTATAAATGATATTAAGATATTGAATTGACATATTATGATGTTTGCTTGACATATATGTAGATAGGATTGTCATAGATAGGTTGTGTGAGCTCGTTTACTTTAATTATGCAAGTTGCGTTGCATATTGAGATATTGGTAATGTAAGTAATGTAATAAAGCGAAAAATTTCTCTGTACAAATGTGATCATAATAAAACAGGTTGATTTTGCATTGATGAAAATTTTGGGTTGTTATAGTCTCCACCCCTTAAAGAAATCTCGTCCTAAGATTTAGATGAATGTTAAAGTGAGATTAGGTAATAGATAGGAATACTTAGCACGAACTTGATTTTCATGTTAGGCTAATTAAGGTTACAAGTCCACGTGTGTGATGCATTTATAATTATGTTGCACACCATAATTATAATTGCCTCGTTTCACACGGTTACTTATTTTCAAGACCACACCTCTTGATGACAACCAATAGAATTTTTCCAAATCTTGATATATCTTGTCAGAACTTGGGTAGATGGAATACTTCGATTTATAAGACCTATGGGTTATGGGTCTACCACACTTCCGCTACACCATTCTAATCGTAAAGAATCATTATCCATTAACCTTTAAAAAAATAACATCGAATAAGAATGGTATCACAAGTCTTTGTCAAAACTTTCATACCTAGTGGTAATGAAATCATTTGGCATTGTATAGATTCTTGTGTGTTTCCTTGTTATTACATTGCAGGATATAACAGAAAATTTTAGAATATGGAGATCATGGAATGAGTGATTTAATAGGAGGCTTTAGTGTTTCTAGGTATAAAGGTTTGAGAAAATCGGATGGATAAAGATATGAGTCATCATATTACAGGATATAGGATAGATATATTCTGGAGTAGACATAATTCTATAATACAACTCAGTGTAAATAACATAAATTACTTATATAATAGTATAATAGTTATGTATTTTTACATACTATTCGGAAAAAGTAGTGGCATCTTCACAATTCAGGGAATGTAGTGGCATAAAGGACATTGATGGCTACAGAAAAGTAGTTATAGTTAAGGTTTTACCCTTGTTCTCTATAACCGTAAGCTCTGATACCACTCTGTAACACCCCCATTTTGATAATATAGCAGCGGAAGCTAATATGGGGTATTACTTCATGAATCACAGACACAATCATAGAAAACGACTCAAAAAATACGTTTTTAAAAGATACGTTATCATTCTTTTAAAATCAGAGTTTTACAAAGGCAGGTCCCAAAGTCTAGAAACATAAAATGTGAATGATAACAAGTTTTAGCCATCTTCAAGTCCATGCCACTCCATGTCATAAGTTGCTCAATTACCTGAGATAAATATGCATAAAAAGGGTCAACACAAAGGCTGAGTGGAATTCATAGGTTTGAAATGTAATAGTTGAATACAAGTTATAATGGAAATATTGGCATTGCAGGGACAATTATCATGGGGAACATTATTATTGCATATAGGCTCATGACACCAATACGTTAACAGGGAAGATCACCATGGTGATATTGGTTAGGGACAGATGTCCCTGTAGAAAAGGTAACTTGACAAGGTTACCTATTAGGACAAATATAGTAGGTTTGGCTACCCCAAGCATGGGTATATAAATGGGAGCCGTCACCCCCAATAGATCTATTCACAATATTCGCGTTCACTCGCAATGCAAGTAATTAATGGTTCATGATATGGAAATAATGGCACTAGAAGCTACTTAGGCAATAATATATCTGGATAACATACATATCTGGATAGCATACATTTAGAAAACACTTGTATTCATGGTTTATAGCAGGTATCAGAGGTTTATAAAGTATTCAAAAGATGGAAATATGGGGTTATGAATTCATTAAGTCTTTGAAAAGTAATCACATTTGTTATAAGATAAACGAGTATGTAAAAGAGTTTGTAACAAGCATGTATCCCCCTCGCAGGTTTATAAAATATGTAAAATAAGTAAAGGCGAGGTTATGAACTCAAAATATTGGTTTTAAGTACTTGTGTATAATAAAAACAATTAAGCATGTATCCCCCTTGCGGGTTTATAAAACATTAAAAAGATTGAAATGCGAGGCTATGAACTCACCTTAACAGGGAAATCTGATTAACGGTAAAAGTATATCAAAGGAAAGGCGTTTGTATGGTAGTA
Organism: Tanacetum coccineum; assembly: GCA_026074375.1. Classification (NCBI taxonomy): domain Eukaryota; kingdom Viridiplantae; phylum Streptophyta; class Magnoliopsida; order Asterales; family Asteraceae; genus Tanacetum; species Tanacetum coccineum. Next base: position 48,995 of record BQNB010010001.1, read on the forward strand.
CGACGTTATATACTCGGGCGGAAAGTATATCAACTTGAAAGAAAGCAGCTTCATCACGTAACCTGGAATAATATGTCGAGTCTTAGGAAGATTGTACTCTAGAACTTTGATTCTAAGAGTTTAATATTGGTATAAGTTTGATTGGAGAGTTTTGAATTATTGTATCACCATTCGGGCCATCATAATTCAGAGGTCATTCAGTAAACGTTTGAGGAGCTAGGGCACTTTAAATTGTAAACCCAACAACTCAGTCAAAACGTAATACCAAGATGAAACCTCTTAATATGAAGCTCCTTAGTATTGTGATACGATATAATTAGTTTTAAGCGTTTTGATCAATATCTGGAAATGATAAGCACGACAAGCATTAATTAAAGTTATGTCTTATAATGTTTTGAACTTGTTTTTATACTTTTTCAAAATGTTACATTTTAGACCCTTAAGAATGAAAAATGGCAAAATATACCCTTAAAGTTTGGACTTTTACGAGTTTGGTCCTTCAATTTAAAAGATGTACAAAGTAAACCTTGCACTTTGAAAGTGATATAATAGACCCCTATAGTTATAAATTTATAAATATGGCAAAAATAGTCCTTTTAGTTATAAGTTTATGAAAGTTACGATATATACCCCTTGCATGGAATACTTTTGCAAAACAAGTCCAAAATGACATGCAAGCTTATTTTAAGTTTATAAATGATATTTGCAAGTTATAGCTTATTAATATAAGCTAAAGTATGAGGATTTAACGTAATAAAAGTTTAAAATAACGATTCGTTAAGCTAGAAACGAAAACGGGTCAAATTAGGGTTTTAAAATCAAAACATGCGGGTTTTTAATTTATATTCTTTCAAGACTTAATAAAGTGATTATAATATCATTAGATAAGCTTATTAGAATAGCTTATAACTTCAGTTTACAAGATTAGCTCATAGATTTAAAAAAACACAAAATTAGGGTTTCGGGTGTATGGTTTTGGATCAAAATGGAAAATGAGCATGAATTGAGTTATAAAACTTTAACAAGGGTATATTTAGGATCATATGAATATTATAAGAGTGTAGGAGCAGGTACGAAGGTCATAGAACCTGGGTTTGAGATTATAGCTTAGAAATGGGTCGAAATCAAGACTTTTAGTTTCATACGCCTAGAATAATGACTCCCGGACTTCTTTTCTTGATTTCTTTTGCTTCACTTATGTTCTTGAGACTTCTTAAGACCTCTTAGAATCTTCTTTGAGCAAAGGATTGCTGCTATTAAGGGTTATAGAGAAGGAAGTGGGGGATGAGTTGAAATGAACATGGTTCGCCCCTATTTATAGGTAGATTTCAACTTGGAGGCTAAGGTAAAAGGGTGAGGTGTCATATTTCTATTCTAGCTGAGTTAGAGAGTCTACGAGGGTGATATGGAGGGTCTAGGGTGGTAGAGAAGTGATGTGGAGGGTGTTTGAGGTGATGACTTGCCACGGCAAGACTTAGGGACCATGGTGATGATGTGGTCTCTTTTCTAGCCAATAAATGGTGAAGATATTTGTTGTAGCTACTGGGTAAGCTGATATGGAGCATGTGGGTGAGTCAGAAGGTGCTTAGATGCAAAAGAAAGTTTTTAAAATGGGTCAATTTGTAAGGTTTTGGGTCGCGGGTCAAATTAGGGCATGAATAGGGTTTTTAGGTTTGAATTTGGTGTATACTTGTGTTATAAGTGTGAATAAATAATCACAAGGCTTGTATTAGGAGTTAGTAACAAGAATTGATAAGTAGTTTGGATTTTAAATGGGTGAAAACGAGTAAACGGGTCAATAGTTCACATTAGGGCATGTTTAGGGTTTCTTGGATTTATTTCATGTATAATTGAAATGAAATGATGGAATGATGATAGAATATGATGGGTAATGTTGTAAAATAAGTTATTACAACTTATTTGAGTGTTGTTTGAGGTTTAAAACGGATAAAAATCAATAAACAGGTCGTGATTTAGTGTTTTGTTCGAGTTAGGGTTTTTGGGTTTTGAGTGTAAAAATATGTAGGAGAGCTTATGAATAGAATAATTAGGGTTTAAAAATTGTATATTGAGTGTAGTAGCTTATACAAAAGTGGTGGTGAAGAAACTAGAATGAAAACAGAGGTAAAACGTCAATTTTAGAGATCATGCTTTATGACTTGTATATTGAGCTTTTAAGGACTTGTACTTTGACTTGGAGGAAGTTTATATTTCAAATGAGATGTTATGTTACTTGTATATATGATTTAGTAGCTTGTGCATTCACTTTAGATATTAACTCTTCATGAAATTAGGGTTTAGTGGTATACGATAACGGTTTAAAGCCCGTCTTGATATAACGATGCAAATGGTAAATTATATGAGTAATGTACTTTGTATAAATGATATTAAGATATTGACTTGACATATTATGATGTTTGCTTGACATATATGTAGATAGGATTGTCATAGATAGGTTGTGTGAGCTCGTTTACTTTAATTATGCAAGTTGCGTTGCATATTGAGATATTGATAATGTAAGTAATATAATAAAGCATAAAATTTCTCCGTACAAATGTGATCATAATAAAATAGGTTGATTTTGAATTGATGAAAATTTCGGGTTGTTATATACTAGTATCTGTTAGTACTGCTAGTGTAACTTAGTACTGCCAGTGAATAATAAAGAAAATATTCTAAGTAGTTACTACTGCTTCTGCACGTGCTGCTGGTATAAAAGTTAATGCTGCTGGTATGAAAGATTACAACTGCTTGAAGAGTTTCTACTGTTAGAAGGATAAAGATGAAGATTGCTTATCAAGATTACTTACGAGATAAGTATGAGATATTTTTGTAAAAGATATGTATAAGTTATTTGTTTAGAAGATCATGATAACTTAGGAATTGTAAGCCATGTAGGACTCCTTGGTGTATAAAAGGAGGTCCTAAGGCATGTAGTTAAATATCTCTTTTACACAGTCATATATAGCTTGAAGGTTGTAAACCCTAGTACTATATAGATTACTCATATTATTGATAATAATATTGGAGCTTTTCAGTAATATTATTGTTCATATAGTTTACTGTTTCATTAGTATTCTTCTAAGTATTAAAGAGTAGATTCCGGATACTCTTTAGTATTCACAAAGTTTCTACCATAGTTGTTTTAGATTTATCCAAAGTAACTTAACCTTTACAAGCTAAGGAATATATCTTAAGTTGGGATTAACAAGTGGTATCAGAGCTTGTGTTATGAAACTTTGATCTAGAAGAAACTAACAAGAAGAACTCTTTACTCACAAGGAAGCGATGGATCTAGAAACTGCTCAAACCACTACTACTACAAAGTTGCCCCTTCTCAAACAGGGTGAATATGATATGTGGAAGCTAAGAATTAAGCAATACTTTCAAGTAAAAGACTATGCTCTATGGGATTTCATAGAAAATGGAAACTCATTCAAACCAGCAGCACGAACAAGAACAAATACTAATGGTTCCTCAACTACACTAGTACTAGGTCCTGCAACTACTGAAGAAAAGGCTCAAAAGAAGAATGATGTGAAGGCAAGAAGTATGTTACTGATGGCACTTCCTAATGAACATCTAATGACATTTAATCAGTACAAGGATGCTAAGACTTTGTTTGCTGCTATACAAATAAGATTTGGTGGTAATGAAGCCACAAAGAAGACTTAAAAGACCCTTCTGAAACAAATGTATGAGAACTTTAGTGCTCCAAGCACATAGTCTCTTGACTCTATTTTTAACAGGCTTCAAAAGATTGTAAGTCAGCTGGCTATCTTAGGTGAAAATATTTTACAAGAACATCTCAATTTGAAATTTTTGAAAAGTCTGCCTTCTGAGTGGAATACTCATGTTGTGGTCTGGAGGAATAAACCTGATCTAGACACAATGAGCTTTGATGATCTCTACAACAATTTCAAGATTGTTGAACAAGAGGTTAAAGGAACTGCAAGCTCAAGCTCAAGTTCTCAGAACGTGGCTTTTGTGTCATCTTCTAGCAGTACTAATGAAGTTAATACTGCTTATGGAGTTAGTACTGCTAACTCTCAAGTTAGCCCTGCTAGCACTCAAGTTAGCACTGCTAGTACTCAAGTTAGTACTGCTAACTTATGTGATGACACTGTTTATGCATTTTTGGCTAGTGATATATGCTTAAACACATATCATTTATTTCTTATTATTAAGCTAAAAAGACCAATAATGAACGATAAATACATAAAAATGCATTGTATATGTGTGTTTTGTTAATTGTGTCTTGCAAGTAACAGATATATCAAAAAAGGACAAAAACAAAGCCAAAACAGACAAAACCGAGTACGGGATTAGAAAAGCGTGAGAAAAGCAAAGCCGAATGCGTATTCATTTTTAATGGGTCAAACCGTACCTATTTCATGGGCCGGGTCAGCCCATTAATATGTGACGTATACTAAATATAAGCCTAAATCCCCAAGTCTTGTTTAAAATTCATAAGTCCAAATCCATTTAAACATTAATCTAAAATCCTGGCCCAATCCCAAGTCAAATCCCAATCCACCCAAGCCTTATCCAGTCAAAATTATAAGACCCGCGCCTGTTCAATATCACTCCCATTTTCACCTTCAACAATTAACCAGGATTAATCCACCTCTCTCACTCGTTCCCATCCTTCTAGAAGACTAAGCATGACACATTTGCATTACCTAAAGCCACACTGGCGATCCTAAAGATTGTGATTGGTTGTTGAGACGTGTAGAGATCCAAGGGCTCAAATGGGAAGATTTGGAATCAAGGGTGGTGATTGAATGATTAAGGACGCTCCTCAAGGGCCTAGAAGCTTCACATCCTTACTATAAATAGGGCTACATTCACACAGAGAGGGGATATCTAGAGTAGTGTAGGATTAGGAGTAGGTTAGATTAGCTTATTTTCAGTTTTTATTGCTTATTGTATTTCAAATCAGCTTTATACTCATTTTAAGTAATCAATAAAAGTTTATTTTGCTTTACATTGTCTTCTAAATTCAGCTCTTATGTTTTTATGCAATTTACTCAAATGTTGAAATAAGCAATTAGCTGTTATAAGCTATTTCTGTTCATCTTAATGTTCTCTTAAACTCAATTAAGCTTTTATAAGCTTAGTTGAGCTTGTGAACAGTTTTGTCAAGTAATTGTTAGGTTTAGAGCTTAAAATGGATGATAAGCTAAACATGGATGGGCTTATGGGTTTTACCAGCTTATTTCTAACAAGCTGGAGCTTGTAGATAAGCTCTAAGAGCACTTTTATGTCCTTGTTTGAGCAAAGGACAAGGTACTTTCTCTTTTACCTTTTCTTAGCTTAATTTTCTGTCATTGCTTATTTGTTTGCTTATTCTGTGCTTATTGGTGCTTGAGTATGCTTAATATGTTTCATTTTAGCTTATTATGTCTTAAGTTTCTAGTTTAAATCATTAGAGTTAGCATTATTTTAGTTTTAGGTAAAACTGCTTAGTTTTTAGTCTATTTAGCTTATTAGTATAGCTTTCTATCTATGGCTTATTCTCTTTAGGTATTTGCTTATTTGTCATTTACAATCATTGTGCTTAATCTATTTTCAACAATCCAAGCTTATAATGAACTGTTTTAGCCTAAAAGTTGATTTTTCTAGATTTAAAGGGGTGTTTGGGATAAGCTGTTTTGTTATAGAAATTAGTGTGTAATCAGTTTTTACTAGTCAAATAAGTTTTCATAAGCTCTCATTTAGTCTACAATCCAGTTCCAATAAGTTTAAAACAAGTTTTGTGGTTATTTTATCAAAAAGTTATCTCTGTTAGTCCAAAGGTTTTACAAACTGCTTATTTGATCAATTTCTTAAATTCCTATTTGAGGTGTGGTTTCTGTAATTGAAACTGAATTCTAGTAAACATCTTTTTTGAGTCCTTAGTTGTTAAAATAACATTTTAAACTTTTAGTCTAAAAACAGTCAAGTATTTTGTTCTTTAAAGTCAGTTTTGAGGCTTAAATCTAGTTTAATGATGGTTAATTTTGATTGATCTTAGCTTAATGATGTTTGATCTTAATCTGTTTCTAGTTTAAAGTTTGTCTAGATTAGTTTTTGTTCTTTAAATCTTAGTTGCAAAAAGTCGTTTTCACTCAAAAACCCAAAAACAAGTAGTAGTATTTCTGTCATTTTCATTCCAGTTTTTCTAGCTTATTTCCTTAGGTATATTAGCTTATTGCTAGTAAGTGCTTATTGGGTCTTAGACTAAATCTGTTTTAGCTTTTTAGATTGCAAATTAGCTTATTGGTCTTATTGGTAGCTTAAAAAGTCTAACAGTTTTAGCTAAACTGTCATTTGGTCTTAATATGCAAGCTGTCACCTTCTGATTAGCTTTCTCTAGCTTAAAAATAAGTTTTGTCAATAAGTCCATTTATTAAAGTTGTTAGTTTTAGCTTATTCTTTAGCTTTTTTAAAAAGAAAAATAAAAAAATGTTTTTACCAAAAAGGGTGTCACAGGACTCGAACCTGTGACCTCCCCTTCATAACACACACAACTTACCAGCGCGCCCTTGGGTATTTTTCAGTTTAACATTGCTCTATTTAATTGTTATACTCTCTTTAGTTTTAGCTTAATCTGCTTATTTGATTTTTCCCAGCTTATTGGCTTAAGCTTTTTGACTCGTTTTTGTTTATAAACCTTAGGAATAGTAACTAGTATTTTTAAAAATTTTCTCAAAATTTTAGGATTAAGTTTAGTATTTTTAATTTAATTTTTAGCATTATTTAGTTTAAAAAATAGTTTTAATTAGATTAAAAAGTCTAAAAAAATATATTTTCTCTCTTATAAAAATTATTTTAAGTCATTTTAGTTTAGAAATTTGCATTTTGAGTTTTAAGAGATTTATTTTGTCATTTTTGGTTTATAAGTTGTTTTTAGTTATTAATTGTTTTTCTTAAAAGTCGTTAGAATTTTAATTGCCTTTACTTTTTAGGTTAGCGTGCCTTTATGTGTTTTCCCTTTTGCATCATTAGTTTTAGAATTCAAAATCAAATCTTTAATGATAATCAAGCTCGAATTACGACATGAACGTGAATTTCCATTCACCTCTCACCGAGGAGAACGATACCCGTGTTGATTACTTATTATTCTTTCCTAAGAATAATTTGTATGATACTTTGCTTATGTATATGTATTTTATTATATATATAATTGAGGGTTATTTGTTTGATACGTATTTTGTGAGAATATCAAAATGGCGTCGTTGCCGGGGAGAGGTGTAGCGATTTTTACGGGATTGTTCGTGTTCGAGCCTTGAAGATCCTTTCCCCGTGAAAGTTTTCGTGTTATTTTATATAAAAATACAAAAATATTTTATACTTCTATTTTTATTTTTCTTTTATTTTAATATTGAAAATAACCGTGTGTTAATTGTCAAATCGGCTCACCTTTAGTAAAACAAACTATAAGAGAGGTATAAGGAGGGTCGATCCTACGAACTTCGACCCAAAAGGATAAGGTTTTTAAAACGCTTCACGCTTACCCGCTCCTCCGCTTCTTTGTGCGTTTTCTAGAGAGCTTCCGTGCACCTTTTACTATCGGTTACCAAAAATATTTTTCTTTCTTTAATTTCTTTTCCTAATGTATTATTCTTCTTTATCCTCTTATATTGTTTAATTCTTCATAATGTTCGATTCTTCACCCGTTCATCCACATGATCATCAGACCATGGAGGATTTTTATCGTCCGTCACTTATCGGAAGAGGAGGACCGATTGTTCCGACAACCGTTCCGGGAACCGATTTTGCATTGAGAAATCATATGGTTCAGCTACTTAGACAGAATTGTCAATTTTATGGATTTAAAGATGAAGGTGCAAATTAGCACCTGGATAAGTATTTATCTATCACTCAATTCATCAAGCAAAATGAAATTTCTCAAGATATCATCAATCTAAATCTTTTTCTATTCTCTTTAACCCACGAAGCTGAATCTTGGTTTTATACTCTTAAAACTCATTCTATTCATACTTAAGAAGAGATGGTTTCCCAAGTTTATTTTCCAAACATACTTCCATATTCATAACGTTTGGCAACTTAGGAAAGAAATTCTTAATTTTCGGCAATTGCCTACCGAATCAGTATTTGAAGCTTGGGAAAGATTTAAATCTTATTTGCGGAAATGTCCCGACAATAGAATTTTGCTTCTTAATCAAATCCTTACTTTTTATAATGGAATTACGATAATTGGCCAAGAAAAACTTATGGTGGCTGCTGGCGGTAATTTCATGTGGAAGACTCCTCAAGAACTTATGATTTAATCGAGAATATACACAACAGCCTTTTCATGGGACGCGAAGTGTATTATCACACTACCACTATATGATGCCTTATATCTGAGACTACTTTCGCTTCGAGAGAACGAGTTGAGGTCCTTGGTAAGCAAACTGAATACACAATTCAAAGTATTCAACATAATCCAGGACCAGGTCATCCTAACACCTTTTACTATTCAGACTCTGATGAAATTGATGATGATGAACCTTCTGAGATGATTGAAGATCAGAATCGATTCACCATTTGAGTGGCAGTCCCACTCCTTCTTCTGACCCCTGTGGTCACTCCTCTCTCCTTCTCTCACTCCCATCGGGGATAGTGATTCTATCTTGGAGGAGACCGACACACTTCTTCCTCATCATGATTCGACTTCACCGGAAGTCGATGATGATATATTCGATCCGGAGGGAGATATCCGTCTTCTTGAAAGATTATTAAATCTTGATTCTACTAAAGATCTCCCTCCTCCTCATGAGCTTAATAATGAAATCTTTGATCCTGAAGGAGACATCCTTATTCTTGAAAACTTATTAAAGGATGATCCTCAAAGCAAAGCACTCAGAGATCGATTCGCTTATTAAGGGACCATCATATACCCTTGTAAAAGGGGATTAAGGATATAAAAAATAAATCCTCTTATGGATGTTGATAACCTTGTTCCAATCCCAAGGGTATCCGAGAAACCTTTAGATTCTCTTGATTCGATTTTAGAAACTTCCAAAACGACTATCACTGATCCTTTGTTTGATTTTGATTCTGAATTTACTTTAAATTTAGATAATCCTATCTTGAATATTCAGAACAAGGAAAGTGATGAGTCTGGAACGGAGACCATAATGGATGAGGTGCAAATTAATAGTACTGTAATGATTTCTCTCCCATTAATGTTTCTGAGGAAAAATCCGTGACTTTCTCTAACCATCTCTTCGATTCAAATGATGATTTTACTTCTAGTGATGACGAGTCACTATCCGATGAAGACATTCCAAAAGATAAAGTTAAAATTTACTTGAACCCTCTTTTCAAATTCGATGACGAATATATCTCTAGTGATGTAAATCCTCTTTTTGATAAGGTGTTAGAGGACATCGAGAGTAAGGACTCTGATGTTTCTAACATTGATGATCCGGCTATGTTTGTCACACCTCTTTCCGATGCTAATGAGGATGAGTGTTTCGACCCAGGAGGTGAAATTGATGAGATCGATGCTTTTCTAGATATGGATATTTCTACGTATATTGAGAACAGTTATAACAATTCGGAGGGAGATATAATCTATCTTGAGAGTCTGCTTGTTGATGACATTATCCTTAATCTCCCTCCCGAGGTGCTTTTAGATCATGACCCAAAGAACTTAAAGGATGAACCTGATAATGAAGATTTGAAGAGTATGGTCAAAGTTTTCGACCCCGAGATTCATGAGAAAACTTTTTCTCCAACATATGTGAAATTATCCTTTGAGGATCGCCATTATCTTTCCCTCACATATGTTATCTGAATTTTTCTTCCTTATTTCTTCTATCCAGTGGATTCTTCTCTTCCTCTCTCCTCCGGGAGTGAGGATATCATTTTTGACCCCGACATCTTCGCTTATAGTTTTTATTTCTTAGAGCCGATGGCATATGAAAAAATGTGCTCTTCTACATGTTTCGTCCCTAATATCACGATGATATGGGGAGAGTCAAGATAGATACTCGCACAAAAACAAGCGCTTCGTAGGTGGCAACCCATGCTTATCCCTAGTAGTATTATATTAGTATAAAGTTATGAATAAGTGTGACGCGATGAGGCTCGCCTCTTCTATTCTCGTGTTTCGTGGTTTGTGTTTTATGTCTGGGATTGCCCGGATTTTGAAGACTTTTGTGCTCGTGGTTTTGTCCATCATCACTCGATCTTCTATCCTTTGCATGCTTATATATGGGAATCCGATATCCTAGATTTTATTGACTAACGTTTATCTATTAGCATAATTAATAAATGGCTTTAGATTTACGTAAAGACCCTTTAAATATTGAGGACAATGTTTAGTTCTAGTATGTGGGGGATCTTTCGATTTGATCTTACTTGTATTTGCCTTGTCTTCACGTAACCCCGTTTTACCACCAAAAATACCAAAAATATGTGATTTTAGGCCAAAATTAAATTTTTTTCAAAAATAAAATAAGCGTTTTGACATGAAGTTTGTCTTTTTGAGAATAAATTTTGACTTGATCGAGCATGTTGCGCTCTAGCTTGCCCCTTAACTTATATAAATTTAAGCTTTTGCTAGTCTTTGATACAAGAAGCTTTAAAACACGAATTCTAGCTTAAAAGAGCCAAGAGTTTGTAAGTTTCCATAATAGACTTTAAATATGCAAAGTTTGTTTTTATTAGAATAAGCATTCACGGATCTTTTTATTAAAGATTTTAAATTTGCGAAGAATGAGAAATGATAGAGTTTTATATAAGTTAGATGCTAAACGTGGAGTAGTTGGATCTCTTTAGAGCTCATAGAGGTTAATTGTGGCTTTTTGCTCCCACCAGCTTAATAAACATTATATAATTGATGAATAAATAAGTTGCTTTGGTTTTTGCGATTCTTAGTTTAGATCCCTTCGTAGAGATTCCTTCTGTTGAAAGTAAGGTACACATCAAGGTTTTGTCAGTGTTGTGGGGAAATAAGCTCTTGGACCATGGTCGGCTCGCATACCGATGTGACAGTTATTCAAAGACCATAGGACTTGAAATTTGGCTATAATGTAATAATAAACCGAAGCCGAAATAAGACTTCTGGATCTTGGTCGGCTCGCATACCGATGTGACAGTCGTTTAAAGGGTGAAGGTAATAATAATAATAATAAAAACTATGGGTTGATAAAAGTTTACTGTCTCTGGTCGGTTCGCTCCTAATGTGACAGTCTTTAAAGGAAGGCCCATAGTAAGAATAATAATCCGAGACTGATAAAAGTTTGCTGCATCTGGTCGGTTCGCTCCCGATGTTGTAGCCTTTAAAAAGGTCGAGGAAATTACCGAGGTCGAAATAAGACTACTGGCTCTTGTCGGTTAGGACGCCCGATGTGTCAGTTGTTTAAAAGACCGAGGTTTAATAATGTTGCAATAATAATAATAATAATGCCAAATTTTGACTCCGGGGTTATCTAAATAAAGCCTCCGTCTCTAGACTTGTAGTTGAGTTGTTTCGGATGAAATAAAAAGGATAACCCCTAAATCATGCGAAATTAGAACCTTAATGTGATTAAACCTTAATGGGAACTTAATTACATTACCATATCGGTTCTCTTTAGGAAAAGGATTTCAAAAAACTATTGTGGTCTAAAAACCGGGTTTCACTTTATATGAATAAGAATTATTTTTGTCACTAATAATTAGAATAAAACTTAATGGATTTAGGAATTAAGAGCAGCAGAAAGTAGCTATTGCATACCTCAAATTGCATTTATGAGTAGTGTTAGCATTTTAACTTGTATCTAACAATGATTTCGTTTTTAAGCTTGGTTTGGGGCTGGTGAAAAATCAAGGACGATGAATTTATCCTTTTAGTGTTTCTTGTTCCGTGATCCTTAAAGTTATCAATGTATGCATATAAAAATGGTAAAACGGGGGCTTTTTAAAACTAGTGATTTCTTAATCCCCTTAGATGAACACTTAGCTACTTTTTGAGATAATTAGTCTTAGGGGGTTGAAATTTTTGGTTTTCTAAGTGTGTATTTATGACATTGCGCGAGGACACGACAATAGCGCAGTATGGGGGATTTTGATATGTGCTTAAACACATATCATTTATTTCTTATTATTAAGCTAAAAAGACCAATAATGAACGATAAATACATAAAAATGCATTGTATATGTGTGTTTTGTTAATTGTGTCTTGCAGGTAACGGATATATCACAAAAGGACAAAAACAAAGCCAAAAACGAACAAAACCGAGCACGGGATTGGAAGAGCGTGAGAAAAGCGAAGCCGAAGGCGTATTCATTTTTAATGGGCCAACCCGTACCCATTTCATGGGCCGGGTCAGCCCATTAATATGTGAAGTATACTAAATATAAGCCTAAATCCCTAAGCCTTGTTTAAAATTCATAAGTCCAAATCCATTTAAACATTAATCTAAAATCCTGGCCCAATCCCAAGTCAAAGCCCAATCCACCCAAGCCTTATCCAGTCAAAATTATAAGACCCGCGCCAGTTACTGTTCACCATCACTCCTATTTTCACCCTCAACGATTAACCAGGATTAATCCACCTCTCTTACTCGTTCCCATCCTTCTAGAAGACTAAGCCTGACACATTTGCATCACCTAAAGCCATGCTGGAGATCCTAAAGACTGTGATTGGTTGTTGAGACGTGTAGAGATCTAAGGGCTCAAATGGGAAGATTTGGAATCAAGGGTGGTGATTGAATGATCAAGGACGCTCCTCAAGGGCCTAGAAGCTTCACATCCTCACTATAAATATTGCTACATTCACACAGAGGGGGGATATCTAGAGTAGTGTAGGATTATGAGTAGGTTAGATTAGCTTATTTTTAGTTTTTATTGCTTATTGTATTTCAAATCAGCTTTGTACTCATTTTAAGTAATAAATAAAAGTTTCTTTTGCTTTACATTGTCTTCTAAATTCAGCTCTTATGTTTTTATGCAAATTAATCAAATGTTGAAATAAGCAATTAGCTGTTATAAGCTATTTTTGTTCATCTTAATGTTCTCTTAAACTCAATTAAGCTTTTATAAGCTTAGTTGAGCTTGTGAACAGTTTTCTCAAGTAATTGTTAGGTTTAGAGCTTAAAATGGATGATAAGCCAAACATGGATGGGCTTATGGGTTTTACCATCTTGTTTCTAACAAGCTGGAGTTCGTAGATAAGCTCTAAGAGCACTTTTATGTCCTTGTTTGAGCAAGGGACAAGGTACTTTCTCTTTTACCTTTTCTTAGCTTAATTTTCTGTCATTGCTTATTTGTTTGCTTTTTCTGTGCTTATTGGTGTTTGAGTATGCTTAATATGTTTCATTTTAGCTCATTATGTCTTAAGTTTCTAGTTTAAATCATTAGAGTTAGCATTATTTTATTTTTAGGTAAAACTGCTTAGTTTTTAGTCTTTTTAGCTTATTAGTATAGCTTTCTATCTAGGGCTTATTCTCTTTAGGTATTTTCTTATTTTTCATTTACAATCATTGTGCTTAATCTGTTTTCAACAATCCAAGCTTATAATGAACTGTTTTATCCTAAAAGTTGATTTTCTAAATTTAAAGGGGTGTTTGGGATAAGCTGTTTTGTTATAGAAATTTATGTGCAATTAGTTTTTACTAGTCAAATAAGTTTTCATAAGCTCTCATTTAGTCTACAATCCAGTTCCAATAAGTTTAAAACAAGTTTTGTGGTTATTTTATCAAAAAGTTATCTCTGTTAGTCCAAAGGTTTTACAAACTACTTATTTGATCAATTTCTTAAATTCCTATTTGAGGTGTGGTTTTTGTAATTGAAACTGAATTCTAGTGCATCAATTAAACATCTGTTTTGAGTCCTTAGTTGTTAAAATAGCATTATAAACTTTTAGTCTAAAAACAGTCAAGTATTTTATTCTTTAAAGTTAGTTTAGCAAATCAGTTTTGATGCTTAAATCTTGTTTAATGATGGTTAATTTTGATTGATCTTAGCTTAATGATGTTTGATGTTAATTTGTTTCTAGTTTAAAGTTTGTCTAGATTAGCTTTTGTTCTTTAAATCTTAGTTGCAAAAAGTCGTTTTCACTCAAAAACACAAAAACAAGTAGTAGTATTTCTGTCATTTTCATTCTAGTTTTTCTAGCTTATTTCCTTAGGTATATTAGCTTATTCCTGGTCATTAGTGCTTATTGGGTCTTAGACTAAATCTGTTTTAGCTTTTAGATTGCAAATTAGCTTATTGGTAGCTTAAAAAGTCTAACAGTTTTAGCTAAACTGTCATTTGGTCTTAATATGCAAGCTGTCACCTTCTGATTAGCTTTTTCAAGCTTAAAAATACGTTTTGTCAATAAGTCCATTTATTAAAGTTGTTAGTTTTAGCGTATTCTTTAGTTTTTTTTAAAAGAAAAATTAAAAAAAAATGTTTTTACCAAAAAGGGTGTCACAGGACTCGAACCTGTGACCTCCCCTTCATAACACACACAACTTACCAGCTCTATTTAATTGTTATACTCTCTTTAGTTTAGCTTAATCTGCTTATTTGATTTTTCCCAGCTTATTGGCTTAAGCTTTTTGACTCGTTTTTCTTTATAAACCTTAGGAATAGTAACTAGTATTTTTATAAATTTTCTTAAAATTTTAGGATTAAGTTTAGTATTTTTAATTTAATTTTTAGCATTATTTAGTTTAAAAAATAGTTTTTATTAGATTAAAAAGTCTAAAAAAATATATTTTCTGAATTATAAAAATTATTTTAAGTCATTTTAATTTAGAAATTTGCATTTTGAGTTTTAAGAGTTTTATTTTATCATTTTTGGTTTATAAGTTGTTTTTAGTTATTAATTGTTTTTCTTAAAAGTCGTTAGAATTTTAATTGCCTTTACTTTTTAGGTTAGCGTGCCTTTATGTGTTTTCCCTTTTGCATCATTAGTTTTAGAATTATTCTTATAGTCTTTTAACGTTTTTAGCTTAATTTGCTTATTATATTTTAGCAGCTTATTGGGTGTGAGCTTATGGAATTTGTTTTTTTTTATTCAATTTAAGAATAGTAATTAGTACTTTTTAAAATTTTTTCTCAATAATTTAAGATTAAGTTTGTATTTTTAATATCCTTTTTTTTTTTTTTAGTATTTATTAGTTTAAGAAAATAGTTTTCATAGATATAAAAAGTCAAAAAACTATTTTTATCTTTTCAAAATTATTTTAAGTGATTTTATATTAAGAAAATTTGCATTTTAGTTTTTTTAGAGTTATTTTTTGTTTTTTTTTGTTTATCCGTTAGCCCGTTAGTCGTTAATTAATCACTTAGTGTTTAAATATCGTTAGATTTTTAAAATTAATTTCTAGTTTAGCATGCCTTTAATTTCTTTTCCTTTTGCGTTATTAGATTTAGAATCAATCCAAAACTTAAATGACAATCAAGCTCGATTTACGATTAAGACGTGAAATTTCTATTCACTCTCACCGAGGAGAGAACGATACCCGTGTTGATTACTTATTATTCTTTCCTAAGAATAATTTGTATGATACTTTGCTTATGTATATGTATTTTATTATATATATTATTGAGGGTTATTTGTTTGATACGTATAAAAAAATGATTATCAGCACTTCCTAATGAACATCTAATGACCTTTAATCAGTACAAAGATGCTAAGACTTTGTTTGCGGCTTATACAAATCAAAGATGTGGGGGTAAATGAAGCACAAAGGATAGACTCAAAAGATTCCTTAAGCAAATGTATGAGAACTTTTAAGCAAATGTATGAGAACTTTAGTTCTCCAAGCACAGAGTCTCTTGACTCTATTTTTAACAGGCTTTAGAAGATTGTAAGTCAGCTGGCTATCTTGGGTGAAAATATTTCACAAGAAGATCTTAATTTGAAATTTTTGAGAAGTCTGCCTTCTGAATGGAATACTCATGTTGTGGTCTGGAGGAATAAACCTGTTCTAGACACAATGAGCTTTGATGATCTCTACAACAATTTCAAGATTGTTGAACAAGAGGTTAAAAGAACGACAAGCTCAAGTTCTCAGAATATGACTTTTATGTCATCCCCTAACAGTACTAATAAAGTTAATACTACTTATGGAATTAGTACTGCTAACACTCAAGTTAGCCCTGCTAGCACTTGAGTTAGCACTGCTAGTACTCAAGTTAGTACTACTAACTTAAGTGGTGCCATTGTTTATGCATTTTTTGCCAATCAACCAAACGGGTCTCAACTTGTACATGAGGACCTTGAACAAATCCATGAAGATGACTTAGAAGAGATGGATTTGAAGTGGCAGTTATCATTACTGAGCATGAGGACAAGAAGGTTTTTCCAGAAAACTGGTAGAAAGATCACTATCAATAGGAGTGACACGGTTGGATATGACAAATCCAAGGTGGAGTGTTTCAACTGCCACAAGATAGGACACTTTGCAAGGGAATACAGAGGACCTAAGAACCAAGATAGCAGGAACAGGAAACAAGACAGCTCTAGAAGGACTATAAATGTGGAAGAAACTTCTTCTAAAGCTGGGGCTATTATAAGAGCTGTTTTGACTGGACTATATGACAATTATGAAGTCCCTACAAACATGGCTCTATAGCTTATTCAGACTCTAGAGGTACATAATGACAAAACTTGTTCAATTAAACCTGTCTAAAAGCTTTGAAAACTTTCAAACTTAACTTGATTGATTATAATAGAGTTGAAACAAAATCTGAGTTCAATTTAGCTATTTATAAAAAAGGGTTAGCAACTGAAGAAGAGCAACTTGTCTTTTACAAAAAGAATGAGGTTATTTTTTATGAGCAACTTGTTGTTCTTAAAAGAGATATCTCATATAAAGACTCAGAAATTAGTATGCTTAAAAGTAAGTTAGAAAAGCTTAAGCAAGAAAAAGAAAGTAATCAACTTAAAAATTAAAAAAATTGATAAGCCATCTAAATGCTAGACAAATAGGGAGTCAGATAACTAATAAAAGTAGAAAGGGTGTGGGGTTTGTAAGTAATAATGCTATTCCACCTTCCCATACATGGTTATTTTCACCCTCAAATCTTGATTTGTCCTACTCTGGTCTAGAGGAGTTACAACAGCCTGAGTTTAAAGGCTATGAACCTAAGACTAGTAAGAGTGTTAGTGAAGATATTTATAATGAGGTAAGGGAATCTCATAATGCCCCATTGGTTGAGGAGTTGGTGTCAGATGATAAGTTAGAGAAGAAAACTGATTTTCCTACTATTGCTAAGATAGAATTTGTTAGACCTAAACAACAAGAAAAACCAGTTAGGAAACCAGTTAAGTATGCTGAAATGTACATGTCACAAAGTCCTAGGGGAAATCAAAGAAACTGGAATAATCAGAAGTCCCAACAGCTAGGAAGTGACTTTGTGATGTACAATAAAGCTTGTTTTGTCTGTGGAAGTTTTGACCATGTGTAGGCTGACTGCAATTACCATCAAAGGGAAAGGGTGGTATCTGGGAATAATTATACAAGGGTGAATTACAATTATTCTGCTAAAAAGGCTCACCCTAGTGCTCACAGGAACATGGCTTCAAGAGCAGTTTTAATGAAAACTGGCCTAAGACCACTTAATAATGCTAGGACTGTTAATACTGCTCATCCAAAAACTACAGTTTATAGTGCTAGACCAATGTCACGTTTTTCTAAATCAGCACAATCAACTGTAAAGAGGCCCTATCAAATAAGAACAACATTAACTAACAAAAATTTTAACCAAAAAGTTAATACTGCTAAGGGAAAATTTTATACTGCTAGGCCAAAAGCAGTTAATACTGCTAGGCCAAATTCAGCAGTAGTTAATGTTGTTAGGGCAAATCAGGTTAATGTTGTTAAGGCCTCAGCATGTTGGGTTTGGAGACCTACCAAACTTAATAGTGCATCAATTACTTTGAAGAGACATAATTATGTTGATGCACGAGGCAAATCCAAGTCAGTGATGGCTTGGGTCCCCAAAGGAAACTAATTTCCTTATTTTTATGTGCAGGGTCATCCACAAAAAGAAGATCAAGGCTATGTTGATAGTGGATGCTCAAGGCACATGACAGGGAACATGTCCTATCTCTTAGACTTCAAGGAATTTGATGGAGGATATGTTACCTTTGGGGGAGGAGCCAAAGGAGGGAAAATTACTAGTAAAGGAACTCTTAAAACTGGTAAGCTTGATTTTGAGGATGTGTACTTTGTCAAGGAGTTACAGTTTAACCTTTTTAGTGTTTTACAAATGTGTGACAAAAAAAACAGTGTTCTTTTTACTGACACTGGATGTTTTGTTTTGTCTCCTGATTTTAAGTTAGCCGGTGAGAGTCAGGTTTTACTTAAAGTTCCTAGAAAGAACAATATGTACAGTGTTGATATGAAGAATATTGTTCCTAAAGAGTGTTTAACTTGTCTTGTTGCAAAGGCCACACTTGATGAATCAATGCTATGGCATAGGAGGCTAGGTCATGTAAATTTTAAAACTATTAATAAACTTGTTAAGGAAAATCTTGTGAGAGGTTTACCTACAAAATGTTTTGAAAATGACCAAACTTGTGTTGCTTGCCTTAAGGGAAAGCAACACAAAGCCTCTTGTAAGTCCAAGATTCAGAACTTTATTACTCAGCCTTTATTCATGTTGCATATGGACTTGTTTGGTCCAACTTTTGTGAGTAGCTTAATGAATAAGAAATATTGTCTAGTTGTCACTGATGATTATAGCAGATTTACTTGGGTTTTCTTTTTAGCATCTAAGGATGAGACTAGTGGCATTCTTAAGAGCTTTATAACTGAGATAGAAAATCTAGTTGATAAGAAAGTAAAGATAATCAGATGTGACAATGGAACAGAGTTTAAAAATAGAGTTATGAGTGAGTTTTGTGAAAAGAAAGGCATTGAGAAGGAATTTAGTGTAGCTAGAACTCCTCGGCAAAATGGTGTTGCTGAGAGGAGAAATAGAACACTAATTGAGGCTGCTAGAACCATGTTAGCTGACTCTAAGTTACCTACTACATTTTGGGCTGAAGCAGTTAATACTGCTTGCTGTGTGCAGAATAGGGTATTAGTAGTTAAGCCTTATAACAAGACCCCTTATGAATTGTTTAGATGTAGAACATCTGCTCTAAGCTTCATGAGACCATTTGGGTGTCATGTTACCATTCTTAATACCTTAGATTATTTAGGCAAGTTTGATGGAAAGTCAGATGAAGGATTCTTTGTTGGATACTCAATGAATAGTAAGGCTTTTAGGGTATACAACATTAGAACTAGGAAAGTAGAAGAAAACTTGCATATTAGGTTCTTAGAGGATAAGCCTATTATTGCAGGTGATGGACCAAAGTGGCTGTTTGATATTGATGTTCTAACAAAATTAATAAATTATCTGCCAGTTGTTGCAGGTACAAACTCTAATGATTTTGTAGGTACAAAAGAAAGTATTGGTGCAGGTCATTCTAGCAAGGAGACCGGATCTAGCCAAGACTACATTTTGACGCCACTATAGAAAGATGGTTCACTATTTGATTCTTCTTCAAAGAATGCTAGTAATGATGAACCACAACCTCCTAGTGATGCTGGAAAGAAGGATGATGAAGGTGTATGTAAAGAAAGTGAAATTGATGATCAAGAGAGGCCTGAAAGCAATACTCAAGATGTTAATACTGCTGGGCCAAGTATTAATACTAAACCAGCCATGTTTTATTTGGGAGATAATGCTACACTTAAAGCCACACATGTTGATTTCTTTGGTGATGAAATTAAAGTGAATATGAGCAACATTACTACCACATATCTAGTTCCTTCTACTCCAAATACAAGAATCCATAAAGATCATTCACTTGATCATGTGATTGGTGATGTATAGTCTGGTGTATAGACAAGGAGAATGACAAACACTACAAATGAACAAGGGTTTATTAGTGTTGTTTATGAAGGGAAAACTCATAAAGACCTTCATACTTGTCTGTTTGCTTGCTTCCTATCCCAAGAAGAACCCAAAAGGATTGCCAAAGCTCTAAGTGATTCAGCTTGGGTAGAAGCAATGCAGGAAGAGCTTCTATAGTTTAAGCTACAAAAGGTTTGGGTACTACTGGATTTGCCTAATGGTAAGAGGGCTATTGGTACAAAATGGATTTTTAGGAACAAGAAAGATGAGAGAGGCATAGTAATTCAGAACAAAGCAAGGCTGGTTACACAAGGACATACTCAAGAAGAAGGCATAGACTATGATGAAGTTTTTGCCCCTATAGCAAGAATTGAGGCAACAAGGTTGTTCTTAGCCTATGCTTCCTTTATAGGATTTATAGTGTATCAGATGGATGTGAATAGTACTTTCCTTTATGGTAGGATTGAAGAGGAGGTATATGTGTGTCAAGCTCCAGGGTTTGAAGATCCTGACTATCTAGACAAAGTCTACAGGGTGGTAAAAGCACTTTATGGTTTGCATCAAGCTCTAAGAGCCTGGTATGAAACCTTGGCCAAGTATTTATTAGACAATGGGTTTCACAGAGGAAAGGTAGATCAGACCTTGTTTATCAAGAAGCAAAAAGGGGATATTTTGCTTGTACAGGTCTATGTTGATGACATTCTCTTTGGATCTACAAAAAAGGATTTGTGTATTGAGTTTGAGAAACTAATGCATGACAAGTTTTAGATGAGTTCTATGGGAGAACTCACTTTCTTCTTAGGGTTGCAAGTGAAGCAGAAAGAAGATGGGATATTTATCAGTTAGGATAAGTATGTAGCTGACATATTAAGGAAGTTTAGTTTCACAGATGTCAGGACAACAAGCACCCCAATGGATACAGAAAAGCCTTTGCTTAAGGACTCGGATGATGATGATGTTGATGTTCATCTTTATAGGTCAATGATTGGATCATTGATGCATCTTACATCATCTAGACCAGACATTATGTGTAAAGTATGTGCATGTGCCAGATTCCTAGTCATACCTAAGGTTTCACACTTACATGCCGTGAAAAGGATTTTTACGTACCTAAAAGGCCAACCTAAATTAGGCCTTTGGTATCTTAGAGATTCTTCCTTTGACTTGGTGGCATATTCTGATAGTGACTATGCTGGAGTAAGCTTTGATAGGAAGTCTACAACAGGAGGTTGTCAGTTTCTAGGGTGCAGGTTAATATCATGGCAGTGCAAAAAGCAAATTGTGGCTGCCACTTCCTCTACTGAAGCTGAATATGTGGCTGCTGCTAGTTGCTGTGGACAAGTACTCTGATTTCATAATCAAATGTTGGATTATGGGTATAATTTTATGCACACCATGATTAATATTGTCAATAACAGTACTATATGTATTATTAAGAATCATGTTTTACACTCTAAAACAAAACACATAAAGATTAGACATTATTTTATAAGAGACTGCAATGATAAAAAGTTAATTCAAGTGGTTAAAATACACACAGATAACAATTTTGCAGACTTACTTACAAAAGCCCTTGATGTTGGAAGGTTTCAGTACTTGGTTGCAAGTATTGGAATGCTAAATTCTTAAAGTTTTAATCTCTTTGTGTCTTCGTAATGTTTTGTAAAGGATTAGTACTGTTAGTTGTATCAATTAGTACTGCTAAGTATAACTAGTACTATTAGTTATACTTAAGACTGCTAGTTAAAACTGTTAGTCATAATTAATACTGTTAAGAAGAAAATGCTTTGGATTGTGTTTTCTTGGTTTTGGACTAACACTTGCAGGATAAGCAAAGCAGTATGGTTGGATTTGGTGATACCAATTGTGGAGTTTGTTAGAGGAAAATCTGCTGATTAATGATAGAGAGGATTTAGGGATAACTTGCCAAGGGTTAATGCTAAGTTTACACCTGAGTTGGGAAGTCCTTTAAAATCTTTTTCTTGAAATCAACCTATGTCTGCCAGTGAGCCTAATGAAGCATCTGGGCATAGGCTATACTGAACACGAATTGATGGCTTTTAGTTAGTCAGATAGTAACTGATCTAACTCACTCTTTACCATTCTATCATTTGCATAGTGTGTTAGTCTACGGACATCTGGTTTAGAGAACAGCGAGCAAACGTGAATCTAATACATTTGTGTTAGAGGTAACACCTGCCACTGAGCTGGAAACCCTGTCAAGAAGGCTCTTTTAATGAGTCTATCTGAACACAGGCAGTATTTATACTGAAATCATTGGTTCTCACACAACCAGAGGTTAAATGCAACCGAAATGATTAAGTGTCTTCCTTTACACTTAATCCCTTCAAAAGTATGAGTGCAGTATTGTTTTGAAAGAAAATTTGGGTTAATACTGCTGGGTAAAGTTAATACGGCTAGGCTTAATATTAGTACTGCTAGGCTTAATATTAGTACTGTTAGGCTAAACTTAGTACTGCTAGGCTACCGTTAGTAAACAAAAATCCTTGTAACATAGTTCGATGATGATACATCAAAGACATACTTATAGCTTGAAGCTGAAATAACTACATATTGTTGCCTTTCGACCCCTTGTCTTTACATGCTCCTTATTGTTCCCCAATGTATCTGCATGATTGAATTAATGGTTCTTCCTTTCCTGCACATATACATCTTCCACAAATGGTTCATCCTTATGTTTGGATCTCTTTCTTTTCTTCTTTGGTCGACCTACCTGGACATGACGCTTGGGTGACAAAAGTGTTGTTGGACATGTGGACTTCTCCTAGTAGTTAGTCCCACAAATTGGTTGTATCTTATGAGACTATGTTTCCTTCCATGTACTCAACCAATAACAAGGATTTACCCAAGTTTTTGGGGGTGGTGCGCCCGTCATTCAAGGTCATAATCCAATAAGCTACAACAACATGCTTTACAAGAATCGTTGTCATTCCCATTTCCAACATGAACATGTCATACTCACTACATCCACAACACACTGATCACCAAGTGAACCTGAAACTTGATACTTATTTGCTCCATTCCATTGAACCTTCATCAAATGAGCTTCTTTCTTGATGGATTCCATGATTCTGGTTGCAGTAGGGGTCAAAAGACCAATACATTTATCAATCACACCTTGTACATTTACAATTCTCTTCATGCAATACTCCCTGATGTACTCTAAAAGTGTGATCACTGGCTTGTCCCTACCTCCAACTATTTTACCATTAAAGACCTCACAGATGTTGTTGAGAAATAAATCAGATTTGGCTCTACCTACAAATCAAAAAAAATTACAATATCATTTAATTGCAATACACCTAGTAACCTAATACTCATTAAATATGAAACTGTAAAAACTGAGATGACATTCAGAAAATTACATGTAAGACCTAGCATTATGTTGTTACCTAGAAAAATGAGATCTAGCCCAATGTTTTAGCCTGTATCGTTGTTCACAATCATGTGCCTTAGGATTCATCGTCTTAAGTTCTAACATACACTTTTCAAAATCCGTAACATTTGTAGCAGATGTAGCTCTCCACAACAAATCCTTGTATGCTTGTCCCACCATCCCTGCTTCATGTTTTCAAGTATGTTTCACAAAATCAAACTAGTCAAACATAATACTAACCTTGTGTCTATCACTGGTGAAATGTGAAATTTGAATTGGGATCATAAAAATAAAAGATCTATGTCATCACACAACACTGCCAAAAACCACACCAGAATCCTTAATTTCAGCTTCAACCAACGCATAGGCCAATGTGTAACTCCCATTTGTTTAATCCATCCAACCGCTAACCAATACTTACCCCTAGGATAATGGCCCATTCATGATGTCACCAATCTAAGCCTAAGAGATCTCTCCTGCAGGCTCAAAACCTAATTTTAATGCATCCCAAACAAACGTATATTCTCTGAAACACCCTAGTAGGCAAAGAAGGATCATTATTTCTTTCAACTGCAATCTTGATAGTGGTATTAAGGTTTGTAGACTGCAACTCAACAACATTGTCTCTAAGCATAGAATACTGCAAAACATGATCTCCTCTAATATCTCTTTTAGCTTTAGCTTTAGCTCTGAAAGCTTTGCTCATAGATATCTGAACCTCCAACTCATGTTAGAGCTGGTCCTGAACTGCCTTAACTGGGATATCCGGATTAACCCTGACTTGTTCAAATTGTGGAAAACTAGAAGGGGGGTTGAATAGTTTACCGCTTTTTAATTAAAGGTTTTAAAGTGTTTGTAAAAATTTAGATTTGACTTTTTATGAATTCAATGCTTGCACAATATGAACAATATAAGTATATGAAATGATAAAGTAAGACAAGAGATAAGAGTAAGAACAATCAAACCACAACGCGAGGATTTATAGTGGTTTGGTAACGAAAGCAACCTCTTCACCTTACTCCACTCCCCGAGCACCTAACTCGAGAGTTTTCTTCACTATGTCAACAAACTCCCTTATGGCGGAGAAAACCGTACACAACGTTGCTTACACCGATTTACGACACAAAGCTAAATGTCAAGTTCTAATTTAGCTAGAACCAATCTATCACAACATAAACTTCACGACTTGTTTATCGACTTCACAACTTCACGACTTTCTTACAACTTTCAAGACTTCTTCACAAACTGTTATGCTTCACTTCAAACCACACTACTTATATCACAAATATCTAAGCACTACTTGTTAAGATCACCACGATCTAACTATAAACATACAAAAGATTGCCAAGATCTAGCTACTATACACAAATACAAGATATACAATTGAATAAAAGTACTGAATGGATGCAATAAGATTGAAACAACACACAAAGGTGTAATACTTCTTCACTTGATGATGGAAGTATTCTGTCTCATTTTAATTGAGGAATTGAGCTTGGAATCACTTGGAGAACAAAACTCTATGATATAAATGTCAAAGGATTTTAATAGAGGATATGGTCTGTTATTTGGGCGAAAGAATGATGCAAAATGTGGAGAAAATTAGTGGGGAAAAGTCTAGTATTTTAGAACGCGGTCCCTTAAATAGGTGGGCGGTCCTCTTAAAATTAAGGGGGCCGCCCGTGTATTTAAGGGGGCCGCCCTAGGCTAGGGCCTCCCTAGTTTGTCCTTTTGTGTAGGGAGAATTTTCTGGAACTTTCTAGCCGTTTTAGGTCCGAAAATTTGAATTTCAAAATGTTTATTTTGAATAAAACATTTCTTTTAATTGTAGAAAATGTTTTGTAATGTTTATAAAAATGTTTACAACATTTTATAAAAGTGTGAGGTGAATAAAATTTCCTTATGATCATAAAATGCATAAGCATATTTATTCATACTTAAGTGATACATTATCGAAATGAAAATTTTATACTAATTACTTGTTTACGTTTAATTTTAACATTGAACGATTTATATATTGTGATTATCAAAACGTAAAGATGTAAAATATTAATAATGTTTTTTTTAGCTTTATATATATGTCAACAATCCCCTCTTTTTAATGATTACAAAACTTAAACTCATTAAATGTAAAATTATTATTTTAACAAGTATTAAGTGATATCAAAGTCATTCTTCCCCCTATATTGTAGAATCAAAAAAGACATCGTCGAGAATTTGCTAGTTTAGATCAACGGAATAATTCTCCCCCTTGATGTGTGCTCCCCCTCGTTCGAAAGTCACCAAGGACTCGAGCTAAGTGTTTCTTGCTCAAAACCGAGTTAGAACAATACAAATATTTCTAACATGTAGCAAGAGGGAAAAATATGGCATACTAGTAATGTAACCAACAATAATTATCCCATTGAAGTAAAATAGTGTGTGAACCACACTCATGCATACATAAGGAAAATAGATAACATGCTAACATACATTGAAAATTATTAAACTACAAAGAGATCTAAAACTAGTAAAGCTTCCATAAAGACTGCTTTGCAAAATGGTGGATGGACAATATTTGATGAAGACAAACATAGAGTATAGTATAGTTTGTGAAAAGGTGGAGGTAGTGGAATGATAGTTGCTGGTGGTTGTGAGAGCATGTTTTCAATATATGAATAACATAAATAAAGTCATCTCTCAATCTAACTATAAGAAGGTACATATTGAATGCAACACAAGCAATGAATCTCTAATGTGCCTCAATAAGGTTCCAACGGATGGTATGACCAACATAGTTGGTTGAAGGTGAAGAGTGATACTTGTATCAAAAATGACATCAAGTGGGGTAGTTTGAGAAAGGGTGATAGTGATGCCATTGATACATATTCTTGATAGGATGGGAGGAAAGAAACCCATTAAAGGTGGAAGATGTTGGTAGGTCTAAGTACCATTGGGTGAAAGTTAATGTTGATGAGGTGGTGATTTGAGTATGTAGTCAATTAAGGATGAGGAAGTATCATTGGTTGATGGTTTTTTGGAGGGTGCATTAAGAGTACTGGTGAGATAGTTGGAAGTGTGAGTGATGAGTTTTTTGTAGTCCATCATGGGTTAAATCCACAAACAATTGTTTTGGTGGAATGATGTTGATTTTTGGTCTCTTGGAGGCTTTGGAAATGGAAGCTCTAGTGGATGCCATGGATGTTGATAGTGGTTAGTGTATGATTTTGTGGATATATGTTAGGTAATGGATCATTTGGAAGGGGTTTATAGGAAGAGAATGGATTGAAAAAGGAATGAATTTGAACTAGTTTTAGGTTTTTTCCAAATTGTGTATTGAGTGAATTCTGGCAAAAAAATTTGAGGCTAGTAAAAGGAGGTCAAAAAGTAGGAAAACTACTAATTTTATACCCGGTGAATTCAGTAGGGCGGTCCCTTATTTAGGAAGGCGGTTCCCCTTAAAGATAAGGGGGCCGCCCATTATGAATTAAGGGGGCCGCCCTCTGTTGGTTCCAATTTTCACAGAAAAACAATTTTTCTCAGAATTTTTGTGAGAGTATATTAGTTTTTGGTGGTTATTTGGCCGCAACACCTTATTGAGTTGCATGAGCACATTTAATTATATAGCATGTAATAAACATATTAAGTCATGAAACCAAAGTAGCATAATTAAAACAACTAAAGGTTTAAACCATCATAGCAAACAAGTACCTAAAGATAACCAACATATAAGTCTTTCCGAATACATCGGATAATCACCACATAAGTTGTTAAGAACATACACATAATCAAGTTAAAATTTGTCTTAAACTACATTTAGACATCTAGCTCACTTCACGCATATGTCTTCACTTCTTCTTCTTGCTAAACACTCCTTTTAGTGCCTTTCCAAATGACTTGAACCCTCCGCGCATCTCCTTATGCATTTTGCATTTGGTTGAGCAAGGTGGTTTGTTTTTCAAAGAGAGTTTCATCGGTTTGTTCGAAAGCGAAAGGCATTTGGTAGTTTTGGTAGTTGAGAGGACCAAGAGAGTTAAGGTAGGTGGTAGGAGATGAAGTACTTGCACGAGAAGTTACGACATCATCATCATCATCATCGTGTTGATGAGATGACGTGCCTTGATGATGAGAAGATGAAAAAATAATGAATACGTGTCTTACCACGATCACTCGAGGTCAGCCGAGTTTGTTTTGGGCAAGATGACGCATGACAGCGAACAATAAAGTTTTATATGCCATTGTCAAGAATGAGGCTACGTTTCGCATTACGTGTCAATAAAAGATGAGTAAGAAACATGCCATATGGAAGATTTGCGGTTGGAGTAGCTCTAGCACATTTGGATTCTTTTGTGATGAAGAAAAAGCAAATTGTAATTGTCTACTGCAACAACACAAGTACAACATGGAGCAAGACACAGCGGAAGATGGTCCTAAGTCCACCAAGTCCGAACACATTCCTCTCGAATGAGTTCTACCCATTGCTTCATGTTGGTCTTAAATTCTTTGGTGAGAATTGGATTTGGATTAAGAAGACCATTGACTTTAATGGTACGGTCTACCATGACACGTTCCAATTCAAGAAGTCGACGAATGTCGTCGGGAGTCAGAAGATCGATGCAATATGGTCCCTCGGTTTCTCGAGAATACTCAAGAGATGCAAGGTCCGACCGTTTGTAAAATGGCTAACCAATGTTTGAGAATTTTGAGATTGACCGAATTGAGCCATAAAAAAAAAAAAAAAAAAAAAAAAAAGTGGTTGAAAGAAAAGAGTAAGAGTTATCGACATTTTGTGTTGAATCATAAAAGAGATGACAAGATATCCATAGTCATCGGTTTGTACCATGACTTGACTATAGAAGTCTAGAAACAATCCGTCAATTCACATCCTGGACAAGTTTGATTCACAAGGAATCGCACTTTCGTGCTTTCCATTGTCACAAGTTTAATCCATAGTGGATCACACAGGTCACCCACCAAGAGTTCTTGTTTGATGTTGTCTCTAAGAAGGATTTCCATCTTCATCGTGAGTACTTTTCGTATCACTCAGATGGTTTGGCAATAACTACGAGATAATGCGAAGGACTCTTAAAATCTTTACTTGTATGTCACAGAGTTGGTGATAAACAAGCACTAAATTTGGATAAGTTGTCCTAGTGCGAGACTTTTAGAAGATCTCAAGGCCTAGACTCAATAGTGCAATTTTGTTTTAGTGGTCGAGGCTGGAGCGACTGCCACCTTTCAATATCGACTAACTCGGAGTGAGTGAGACGATAGAATTGTATTGATCTCCGTGAGAAATGAAACAAGAATCCTTGAGGGATCTTGAGTAGCTAGGGGGGTTGTGCAGCGGAACACTGGGTCCATGAAACTAGTCTCAATGTCAGCAATCAACCTTTGTGATTCTGACAACATATGTATTGACCCCAGTTTCTGCTCTAATGTCAAGGAGGCTGCTTTCTTTTCACCCTTTATCTAACATTTCCCTTTTTCATTCTTCAACCCCTTCAGTGCTTACCGAGACTTCATTACTAGAACCTTGTTGGGTTTATTCCAGTACTAGCTCCATCTCAGTCCGCACTATTCCCTTCTTCTCACATAACTCCTTTTGTAATCATACCTAAGGACTTCTACACTAACTAGTAGATTGTCCTGGTAGATACCCTTTCGGCTCTGGCAGATCATGGGAAACTGTTCCCTAACCAACCATCCTTATAACTCCGATAAATAAATAACGGGGTCGTTCTTTTGGTACAGTTCTCTTCGCATCATATACCATACGCTCCCCCTCAATATGTGCATCAATATTCGAAAGAGTTTAGCACATATAGGAGAGCCTACACTTGAGTTAAGAAATCACAATTTTCATAATTAAATCACATTTTCTCCCCCGAGCAAAAATTTCAAATCCGTTGAGATTTTGGGTCTCAATTGATTTAAGTTAGGAAAATTTAGGAGAAAGTGTGTTAGGTTTATACAAGCCGATTATGGAACATATGAATACTTAATTTACAAGCCTAAGAGACAGTTTAATCACTACATTAGAATGTACATATGACAATAACATATAAGAAAACTACCCCTTAGTCGGTTCTCTTTAGCAGTCGGTAGTCTCTTTCTCTTATCCTGCCACCAACAAAGCTTTCCAGATTCCAGAAGATACGTCTTGTCTTAAGTCGTTTCTGTATGGAAAACATAAACTCCTTGCTTCGGTCGACGTCTTTCCTCGTCTAAAACCATGTATCCAAACCCGAATTCCTCCTGTTGACCCTGAATTCCTCCTGTTGACCCTGAATTCCTTGACTCTAGAATCCAACGCTTCATCAATCTAGTGTAGAGTACCATCACTGAACTTGTGGATTTCATTGAACCTCATGATCATCTGAACCCCATATTTGTCCCTAAACGTGACGGCCCTTGGAGAGTCAATTACTGTGAAGTCATGCTTGTACTCAAATCCCTTGGCATCCCATCGAGGTTTGGTGAGGTTTAACTGCGTCTGGTAGCTCTCAATCCCCAGCTGGAAGTCTTCTACGCGTTGTCTGATAACCAAGTTTCTGGTCCATAAGTTGACAGCAGTAGTGAGAATCTTTTTGTCTTCGGGTGAGAGATGGTTCAAGTGACCTTGAAGATTCAACAAGTACAGATCTTCAAAGTCACTAGGGTACAGATATTTGAAGTCCCTTTCCGCGATGACATATTCTTTGAGATCAGCTCGACGAAGGACAATCTTCTTCATGTAATTGTACCCATACATTGGGAAGACTTCAATTCTGACGACACTTAAGATACGCATATGGGTCCGTACAGCCCTGCGATCACCTTCAGATGTGTGTCGATCAATGTAGAACCGTTGTCTTTGAAACCACCAGTGAGATATACCATACATCGCAGCGACGTCATACTTGCATTCTTCTTCAATCCACATCTGATCCGGTACCATTTGCTCTAAGCCGACATCAGGATAATAGGCAGCCTTCATCTTCGAGATTGACAAGGCAGGCCTGCCCATCTTGCGACCGTACCGTAGATATTCTAAGTCTTTGTTGAAGAAGAAGTCCGGTTGTATTGTGACATGACCCGGATCACCACCTAGTGGTAGTGGTTTACTAACATTGTACCTGAGGATTGTATCGTCCACTTGATCGGTGAGAAGTTTGTGTCATTCTTCCATTTGGAACTGGAGATGAACTACGTCGGGATGAAAGACTTTGACAATTTCGTATGCAGGGCCTTCCAAGTCTTTTGGAGTAAGTTCAGAGATTCCTTGCTTTTTGCAATACTAGTCCATGAATGTTGCCATATTACCGATCTGAGCAAGTAGTGAGTTTACTGGTGGAGGTGTATAGGTAGACTTTAGAGCAGAGGCCCAGTTGTTCATTGGGACGGTCAGGTCAGATGATGGAATGGACCAGGCAGGTTCAGGTGTAACATGTCTGTCTTCAGTGAGAGGCTTCCACCAACTCTGCCTTAAGTTTACAGTGGGAATATGATCACGTCTAACGTCTTCACCACTAGATGAGTATGCTTGTTCGTCTGTAGTTGTATCGTCATCCATATGAAGTTCTTCAGGAATTGGTGAGACAGACGGCTTAATTCTGGTGTCAGTCGTCGTCCAAGCCGTATATTCAGCTGAAGCAGCTGTCTTTGAGGAGCTTGGGGCAGCGGTGCTTAGAGACTGACCACCCTGATTGTTGGATGGAGGTGGAGGAGGAGGTGGTGATTGAGACGACCCAGAAGCGCCAGAGGCTCCTGAAGTTCCAGAGGGACCTGCTAGAGGTGGAGGATGAGGTGGAGACCCAGATGGTGTTTTAGGTGAGCCTGTCTCTTTTTCTTCTTTTTCCTTGATTCAGCCAAGTTAGACAGGAGCTGGTCACGGTTATCTCAGGCCATAGACTTCTCCAGAGCCTCGTACAGCATCATGTGATCTTCATGAGTTTGGTAGGATTTAGATTCCCACATTCGGTTTTGAAGAATTTCTTTCATATCAGCTTCTGGCAGGTCTCTGAAGCGTTTCCTGAGTGGTGCTTGCATAGCCCAATCAACAGCATCCGTGACTATTTTATCCACAGCTTTGCGCACTTGATTAGGAATATCTTGATTCTCCAACCAGTACAGTCTGGACCCATGTTTGTCTAATATTTCCTCAAGGGCTTGGTTCACATCCACCAAATCTGCGATATGTTGTTCGAGTTCTCTAATGTGCTTTAGTAAGGTGGGATCCGAGGGACCTTGTTGAGGTTGAGGTGGTAGAGGAACCGTTGTTATTGTCATTGTTGTTGTTGCAGTTGTGGTTGCGGTGGTTGGTAGTGGCCAATAAACGTTGGGAGAATCGGGTCTAGACATGAGATCAATCACTGGTGATGTCATAGGAGGGATAGCAGAGGTGTCTTGATGGATTGTGACGGACACCATTGATTCATCTTCTGTATCTGCTGTTGTCTTCTCATTATCGGCTTCTGAGGGTTTATCATCGAAGAATTGATCGCCAAAGCCGAAGTCTTTAGCTAAGTGTTGTAGAGAATACAAATTCCCTGTAGAGCTGGCAGGCCCCTCGGGAATCATTGGTTCATCAACCGTCAGCTTAAGATTCTCCTGAACGTTAGGGGTATGCATGGCGGTGGGGAAAAACAACCTTTCTTCACCATTTGTCCAGATTGTGGTTGACTGTAGCGTCAGTGGCGCTCAACATCTGGTGGTTCAAGGTTGTTCCATGCATGAACACAGGAGTAGATAGAGGTTAAGACTCTGCAAGATCATCAGGGTTTGGTTCAACCTGGCCTTTATCTTGTATACCAGGGTCTGGTCCAGCCTGGCCTTTATCTTGATCACCACTCTTGACTACGGGAGGCATTTCCTCATCTGATTCCGCGTCACTTTCAGTCAAGCCCAGTTCAACATACAGAGACGAGGATTCGTCATGACCCGAGGGTTCAGTTGGTGAGGAAGTACGTCTCTGAAAGATGTATTGTTCAGCTGGGCTCTTTTTCTTTGGAGTTTGAAGATTGAGTAGAACCTGAGCAGCTTGCTCCGCACCGACTTTCTCCTTTCCCTTTCCCTCTACCTCTGGAAGTGGTTGAAACTTTCCAGTATCAGTTTCCCTGAACACCACAGGAGGAAGAGGACACTGAGGTGCACCATGAGCATCCTTTAGACTTTCTTCAATAGCCCTTTGCGTATCAGCCTCTAAGTCACCAAACCCAGGTTCAGTCAATGGAATACCCTCATCAACAAACTCATCGACCAACTTCTGAGATCTCTTAAGAGTTCGCTTCTTTACCACCTTCCCAGCTTTAGCTCGTTTGGCTGGCGGTGTTGCTTCAGTGGTTTCCTTAGCCTGCTTTCGTTTCTTCTCCTTAGGCTTGGTTGGTGCTGGTTGAGGTTTCTTGGTTGCTGCTTTATGTGCCTACGTGGATTAGACTTGCTTGTACCTTGGGTTTGGTTGATTTTGCAGGTTTTGGTGCAGGAGAGTCAGGATTACTAACTTCTTCACCAGCAAGATATCTTTGATGCTTGGCTACTTTCTCCAGATAAGCATCGTAGTAGTCTGCTCCTCGAATGTCATCAGTGATGAGTTCATTGGGAATAGGCATCCCAAAGACTTCCCTTTTGGTTCCTTTAGCACTGAATTTGAGATATCCCAGAATAGGTTCTTCAGTAGGCAAATGAAGGGGAGTCTCTGGTCTTGGATGAAACTTGTGTTTGCGTTGCAGATGAAAGATAATCAGTTTGGTGAACCTTACACTTAGGATCACAATGAGAGTGGCTTTCTTCTTTCCCTGAGTATGTTGTGCCAAATTCTTTTTGTCTTCCGTGAAAGTATGGATGGATTGAGTGAATTCTTCCCACATCCTTTCTGCATAATCGATATGAGCTCGATTGATGATGCCCCAAAGAATCTGCAACACTGGAGCTCTTGGCCTTTCAAACCCATAAATCTTTCCCGTAAGGCACAGATTAATGATTGTCGTGAGTGCTCTCCACGGTTGGAACATGTCATTAGTTACGACATTAGATAAGTGTTTGACTTCTTTTGGATAACCCAGATCGTTGACAAAGTTGATAAGAGTATCATGAGTTGTGAGGGAAGAAAAAGCCCTTGTTGTTGGTTTGTACTGCGTGATCCGAAAGTCACTCTGAGTGTGTCTTTAGTGAGGTTGAACCATTGCTTATCCAGTTGACACTTGTAAACCCCGGCGGTTCTGTCATAGCAAATAGTATCCCAGAACTGTTGAATATAGATAGGTGGTATTGTCGAAGAGGCGGTAAACGCTCTGAAGAAGTTGGTTTGCTTCAGAATGTCCACCGCAATCTTGTAGATTGGGTTGCTTTGTGACTTTTCAGCATCCAGATAGCAGTTGCTTTTCCCAATTGGCACCCATCTAATGCGAGGCAAGATTGTTTCAACAATGCGAGATGGTGGTGCCACAGCAGGTGCTTGTTTAACCGGAGGCCATTAACATCAACCATTATATCTGCGCAGTCACATTCACAGAACGATGGGCATACAGATAGGAGTTAATCAGTTATGGATTATATCTAGGAAAATGTAGACCTATTTCATATTATGGTAAAGGTCAAAAATTGAAAGTCAACTCTCAGAGGCAACAGGATAGTTGAGAACTCTTGTAATAGAAACTTAACACAATGACTAAACCATAAGACCGATAACATTTACAAGCAATGCGAGATAAACGAAGGAATACGTTACAATAAGCAAAACGCAATCAGAAGAATACTCAGGATCCAAAATGCAATGCCACCAAAATGCCAATGATGTATTTTTATTAGAAAACTAGTCAAAACGCAGTAAAGGCAAAACGCAATCACACCAAACGCACTAGGCAAAACGCAACTATCAAAACGCAAGCACTATTATATTTAAAATAAGCAAAACGCAACCATTTAAAAAATTTCCGAAATAAGGGTTTTACTATTTAAATATTTTAAGTGGTCTTCATATACAAAACGCAGTGACTGCGTTTTGTCCCTGCTTAATATTTAATACTCAAAACGCAATAGCATATCAAAGGACAAAACGCAACAAGGATCATACAGACAAAACGCAACGAAGAATTCTACAAACAAAACGCAACCAAGTTTTCCTTATCAAATCGCCACCAACAACAATCAAGCAAAACGCAACGAAGAGCACTTAAGGCAAAACGCAATAACGAACATCTAAGTAAAACGCAACCAAGAGTATTAAGGCAAAACGCAACCTATAACATTTGAGCAAAACGCAGGCAGGAATTTGTTTCGCAAAAACGCAACCAAGAAATTCTAAGCAAACCGCAACCAAGAAATCCTAACCAAAACGCAACCAAGAATGCTTCACAAGCGCAGATTCAAACTTACAAATCAGGGGTTCAAATACTTAGGCACATCTTGACTTACGTTCTACAATACTCACTAAACTTATTAACACCACCAAGGGGTCACCACACATAACATACTATCACTATTTTGACTTAAAAGGTCAACCTAAATACGAGAATCTCAAGGACTATAAATTAGCAATTGGGGAAACTAACACCACATTAACGAGGCATCATTTATGTATACTAGTGCTATCCTAACAACCAAAACACACTTACAAACACTAACCTAGTTTTTGATGACGATTATGCACGAAAATCTACATAACACTAGATTCAATGAGTTTTAAGCTACGATGTTATAGATACAACATATTAAAATGATGACGAGCTAAAACCAAGAATTACCTAGGCGAAAGATCACACAAATGATTTCAGGACAGGCAAATCGCAACGATGGTTGTGTTTTGAGTTTGAGAGAGAAAGTAAAAGGTTTGACTAGTTTTTGATAGGTTTGACCAGGTCAAAACGCAACTCACATTTATACTAGGTTTAACTTTCGAAGAGTGTCAAATTTGACCCCTCCTTTTCTTATTTCTTTTCATCTAAGGTTTAATGGCAACTAAGGGTAATAAGAAATTGCATAAATGGCACATTTGGTCCTTTATATTTAACAAGCCTAGGAAACATATAGCAAATAGCACATAAGACCCTATACTTGCATATAACAGACACATTCAGCCCTTTTTGAGTTAACTCAAGTTTGACTCCCCCTTAAACCATAACCCCGTTAGTTACCAAATCTTTCTCAATTATGTATACAAATTGTTAAAATGCCCGTTAGATGTCATAAATTTGAACAATACTCTCCCCCTCAATCAATGACCCGTTTTCTATTTAAAGAGCTGTAGTCGTTGATTGAGTGTCAAATTTTTGTGAAATTCAAGTCCGATTGATTTTCAAAAATAAGATTAAACCACCATGTGACATCCAAATAATTTTCTGAAGAATCATAGACGGAAAATTATAAGGATAAAAGAAGACTTCTCTTCTTAATCAAGAAATAATGCACTGAAGCGTACATTAGATAGAGATAAAGTAATCTATGCCCGGGAGAACTTAATCACCCGTTGTTAGGAACAACCGTCTTTTTGGCGACGAGCTTTCCTCATTTTGAAAACCGGGTTGCAGTCTGAAATAACTGCAAGCCATTTAGACATGTTTTGAAAAGTTTGAACTTCCGTTCGAGCTTCATTTAAAGGCCCGTGTCATTATTGAATGACATTTCTAGGTCCGTAAATGTTATCGATAAACGGAAGACATGTCTTGGAAAACTATTATTTTTTATTTTATTTATTTTATTTTATTATTTTTTTTTTTAATTTTTTTGGAATTTGATATTTTCTGATTTTTATGGATTTTTGTAGGTTTTATATTGTTGTATTTTCTTTTTGATGATGAATATGTACATATTTACATAGGATACTTGAAGCAAATCCGTTACTCATCCTTATCATCCTGAAGACGTTTGAGTGTCTCTGGCTTCATACTCTTCATGCCAAGCCGCGGGAGAATGAATTCAAATCGTTCGCTGGGCAGTGCCTTAGTGAATATATTTGCCAGTTGATACTCTGTCCTCACGAAATACAACTCAACCACTCCCTTCTCTACTTGTTCTCTGATGAAATGATGTCGGAT
>BQNB010010002.1:0-23766 GCA_026074375.1 Tanacetum coccineum
GACTCATTGTATAAACTAAACCTCATTTTAGTTTATATATATACCGTTATCACTTGTGTGATGGCACACAAGATCATTGTTTTTATAATTTCGATGGTTCTCAAGAGACGTAAATCATTGTTAATAAATATACTTATTTATTAACGTGTTATTAAAGCCGTCGATGTCCGAATATCTTAATATTCGACCGACGTGTTAAGTGTTTTATCTATTTCACTTTGGTTCTAACATACCCTTAAGTTTCTAATTATTTCACTTTTAGTCCCTAGGTTTACAAATATACACATTTATATTTTAAACCTTCTAGTTTTGGAAATGACATAATTAGTCCCTTAAGTTTCTAAAAGGATAGTTTAGGTTTTTATAGTTTACACTTAAATCCTTAAGTTTCAGAATATTACAAGAATAGTCCCTGGGGTTATTGAAGTTCGAAAGTGACAAAACTAACCCCTTAGGTTTCGGCAATTACGGTTTTAGTCCCCCGACTTGTAAAAATTGCATTTTCAACCCAATTTAATCCCCGACAAGTGGCATTTGGCCTTATTTAGTTCCAGTAAGCCAACCAAGTCATTTCGGCTTATAAATAAGCTATTTCGAGCTTATTTCGGCTTAACGGGCCTTATTGGGCCCGTTAAGGTCCGTCTAGCTTATCAAAGGTCCAATACGATTTAAATAGGTCCGAAAGCCTTAAATAAGCCTATACGGGGCTGTTAAGCTTAAAATAAGCTCGGTGAGCTTATTGAAGCTTATTTCGAGCCTATTGGGCCCGTTAAGGTCCGTCTAGCTTATCAAAGGTCCAATACGATTTAAATAGGTCCGAAAGCCTTAAATAAGCTTATACGGGGCTGTTAAGCTTAAAATAAGCTCGGTGAGCTTATTGAAGCTTATTTCGAGCCTATTGGGCCCGAAAGCCCAATAGCTCACTTCGACAAACACCCTTAGGATTACATGGGCTTTGCTAGTTCCTTTTCCATTTAAATTTGGCTCAAACACACTGTTTGTATCTCGGCTTATTCAAAATAAGCTGATAAGCTAATAAGTCTTTCTGTTGGGCCGGTCTTGGGCCCGTTAGGGGTTTTAGAGGGTTTCGTTGGGTCCATTAGGGTCCGTTAAGCATACCGAGGTCCAATAAGCACTTAGGAAGTCAATCGACTTATTTAGCTTATCCGATAAGCTAATAAGCCTATCGTTGGGCCTATTGGGCCCGGTAGAGACCCGGCAAGGGTTTTAGGGGTTCGGCCTTAATCCCCTTGGGTCCAATGACTTTCCTAGGATTTTTAGAAGCTCATAAGCTGTTTAGCTGAAAGATAAGCTCGTTCGAGCTTATTCGAGTCTATTCGAGTCTATTGGGCCGGCTAGCCCAATAACTTCAACCCGAAGACACCTAGGGGTCCATGATGAGTTTGATAAGCCCTCTTTACGTCTTAATAAGCTCGTAGGACTTATGATAAGCTCTTTGAGCTTATTGTCACTTACGGGCCCCTCTATTGGGCCTGTTGGGCTTGATAGCAACCCGATGAGGGTCCTAGTGGTTCGGGCTTGCTCTTATAGTGTCCACTAACTTATCTTAGGCCCATAGTAATCTTTATAAGCCGCTTAAGCTCACACTTAAGCCGTCCTAGCTTATTGTGGCTTATGGGTCTTGTGGGCTCTTAACGATGGGCGACATGCCACGTTCCTTATTATCAAATATGTGTTTCCATACCCTCATGTCGTGAGTACACACCTGTTATACGTGTGTTATAGTGCATTGGTACCATACAAGGTGGTTTTGTGACATGAAAGTGTGCTGTGACCATCATGGGTCGAACCATGGCATGTTTCAGTAACCTATGAGTTTTAAAACTCGAAATATAAGCGAAACTAGGATCAATTAATGGTATACGAGTATGAAAGATAACGTAGAGGGCTTAGAATGACTTACAATAGTCCTAGTCTCTTTGATGGTAGCTTTAGACGTAAACCCGACTTGTTACACCCAAACGTGTATAACTTCAAGCTTCAAAGCTCGGTATACTCGGCCCTTAGTTCGCGTACACGCCTTACAACCTTGTACGTGACCTTAAAGGTTTTCTTAGATCCTTAGTGACCAATGTGGGTCGTGTATGGCTCGTTTTTCTTGTAACCCGATGGTATGGAGAGGAAAGAAAAGTTCTTAGCTTGAGAGAGTGTTAAGAGTTTGGAAAATGTATTAAGTGTAGTTGAGGAGTGTTATTTATAGGCAATATGCCTTGTTAACTTTCCTAGTCACATAAACAAACCAAACCGAGCTAGAGGGGGCGGTTTTAGGGGTTTTAGTTAATCACACATGGTTTTTGTTAAACCACCATGAGTACATGTATTAATTAGGTAGTTGAGGTACAAGATTGAGTTAGCTAGCAAAATCTTATAGGTTAGTATGTATATATGCATGAAATCGGCAATTAGGGGAGGGATGGGTTATTATCCAATGTGCCAAAGATTATTAGGGAACCATTAGGACACACATTAATAACTCATGGATGTACATGTACTTGTTAAAGGTCATTAGGGAGATTTGCTAGCTAATGAATCCACATGGGACGATTTTTATGCAAGTTACTCGTCACATTTGGCATTAAAGTGATATAAACACAAGACTTGATTAAGTTTTGTGTTTAGGCTTTTAAAGTGGGTATTAGTTTGAGTCTAGGTAAGTCTAGGTATTTCCGGGGTGCGTCTAAATGTATTTTATGGCGAAACGTAACCCTTTTACGTGACCAATAAAAAAATAAAATACGCAAAGTACATAATTATTCTTCAATAATTATTCCTTACTTGTTTGATGTAAACCTTAATTTATTTGGTGATCGTTTACATCCATTGATTATTTCTAGTCTACGCGGTTTAGCTCAAAAGTAAATATTAAAAGTAAACGCGTATCGGACTAAAATAGATAGTGATCATTAATATAGTCGTACAATGACACGAAAATGAGAAATGTTACATTGCTGAGAGGAGGAATAGAACACTGATAGAGGCTGCAAGAACTATGTTAGTTAACTCTAAGTTGCCAACCACCTTTTGGGCTGAAGCAGTTAATACTGCTTGCTATTTGCTAAATAGGGTCTTAGTCATTAAGCTTCATACCAAGACACCTTATGAACTTATTCGTAGAAAAACCCCATTAATAGACTTCATAAAACCTTTTGGGTGTCCTGTTACCATCTTAAATACCAGGGATCATCTAGGCAAGTTTGATGGAAAAGATGATGAGGGATTTTTTGTTGGGTACTCTATGGTTAGCAAGGCAATGAGAGTATTTAACAAGAGGACCAAGATAGTTGAAGTGACCTTAAACATTAGATTTCTTGAAAATGCACCTAATGTGACAGGAAATGTACCAGACTGGCTTTTTAATGTTGATTCTTTGACAATATCTATGAACTATGTGCCAGTTGTTGTAGGAAATCAAACTAATGGTATTGCAGGATCTAGAGATAATATTGTTGCAGGTCAAGCTGAAAAGAAGGCAGAACCTGAACAAGAGTACATCCAAATACCTATCTGCACAACTGATCCATTAATCTCTCAAGGTCCTAAGGAAAGTGAAGAAGATGCTAGAGTGAAACCTACAGAAGTGGATAAAAGTAAAGCTTCAAATAAAGATGGGAAGGATGAACAAGACTCAAGAAGTGAGTTTGAAAGGCTACTTCAACAAGAAAAGCAAACTAAACATCCTAATAGCACTAATAATATTAATATTATTAGTACACCTGTTAGTACTGCTGAATCATCTTTTACTAATGATGATCTATCTTCACCAGTTAATGCATCTGAAGCTTCTAATGCATTTGAGGATCATCTATTTGAACAATTTTCTCCTTTCAAAAATGCATTTACTCTTCCAGATGTTCCAAACGTGTCTCTAATGGATGATAACACTGGAATTTTTACTGGTGCATATGATGATGAAGTTGTGGGTGGACAGGCTAACCTCAACAACTTAAAGATAACCATGAATGTTTGTTCTATTCCCACAACAAGAATTAACAATGATCATCCAATTAAACTAATAATTGGAGACTTGCACTCAGCTCCACTAACAAGAAGAATGTCACAACAAAATCTTAAAGAAAATTGTTTGGTGAGCTACATTAACAAGCAGAGAAGAACAAATCATAAAGATTATCAAAACTGCTTGTTTGCCTTTTTTCTCTCTCAAAAGGAACCCAAGAAGGTGATTCAAGCTCTAGAAGATCCAAGCTGGATAGAAGCAATGTAAGAGGATCTTCTACAATTTGAACTTCAGAAGGTTTGGACACTGGTTGATCTACCTAATGGCAAGAGGGCCATTGGAACAAAATGGGTATTCAGAAACAAGAAAGATGGGAGAGGAATTGTTGTTAGAAACAAGGCAAGATTGGTTGCACAAGGTTACACCCAAGAAGAAGGCATTGATTATGATAAGGTTTTTGCTCCTATTGCTAGGATAGAAGAAATTGGGTTATTTTTGACCTATGTATGATATATGGGGTTCATTATGTACTAGATGGATGTGAAGAGTGCCTTCTTATATGTTACTATTGAAGAGGAGGTATATGTTTACCAACCTCCTGGTTTTGAAGATCCACATTTCCCTAATAAAGTCTATAAGGTAGAAAAATCTTTGTATGGTCTACATCAAGCTCCTAGAGCCTGGTATGAGACCCTATCTACCTACCTTTTGGAAAATAGATTTAGAAGAGGCACCATTAATAAGACATTGTTCATCAAAAAGGACAAGAGTGACATCCTGTTAGTGTATGTGTATGTAGATGACATCATCTTTGGGTCTACAAAGAAGACTTTATGTCTTGAGTTTGAACAAATGATGCACAAGAGATTCCAGATGAGTTCTATGGGGGAGTTCACCTTCTTCTTAGGTCTGCAAGTACAACAGAAAGAGGATGGAATCTTCATTATCCAAGACAAATATGTGGCTGAAATATTGAAGAAGTTTGATTTTGCCACTGTGAAGACAAGAAGCACTGCAATAGAGACTAATAAGGCATTGGTTAAGGATGAAGAAGCTGAAGCTGTAGATGTTCACTTATACAGATCAATGATTGGATCAGTGATGTACTTAGCAGCTTCTAGGCTGGACATAACATTTGTTATGTGTGCTTGTGCAAGGTTCCAAGTTACTCCTAAAGTCTCACATCTTTA
Organism: Tanacetum coccineum; assembly: GCA_026074375.1. Classification (NCBI taxonomy): domain Eukaryota; kingdom Viridiplantae; phylum Streptophyta; class Magnoliopsida; order Asterales; family Asteraceae; genus Tanacetum; species Tanacetum coccineum. Next base: position 5,167 of record BQNB010010002.1, read on the forward strand.
TGCAGTGAAGATGATCTTTAGATACTTGAAAGGTCAGCCTAAATTGGGCCTTTGGTATCCTAGAGATTCATCATTTGACTTGGAAGCCTTTTCTGACAGTGATTATGCTGGTGCTAGCTTAGATAGGAAATTTACAACAGGAGGTTGTCAATTTCATAGAAGAAGATTGATTTCATGGCAATGCAAGAAGCAGACTATAGTGGCCAACTCTACTACTGACGAAGAGTATGTTGTTGCTGCTAATTGTTGTGGTCAGGTGTTATGGATTCAAAATCGAATGCTTGATTATGGATTCAACTTCATGAACACCAAGATCTACATTGATAATGATGGCACCATTTGTATTGTGAAGAATCTAGTGTTTCACTCTAAAACCAAGCACATAGAGATTAGACACCATTTCATCAAAGATTCTTATAAGAAGATGTTGATTCAAGAGATCAAGATTCACATATTCCACAATGTTGCAGATCTTCTCACAAAGGCTTTTGATGTTAGCAGGTTTAACTTTCTGATTGCTAACATTGGACTACTTAATCTTTAAAGTATTGTTTGAGGGGAGGATAATTAAGATTAGATGAAATGGAATGTATCATTAAGCAGAAGTGGGTGAAGGGTCAGGAAATCCCACTGAACCCTAACACACAACCACAACTGTATCACTATTAATTCTTGAACCAATCACTATTCTATCACAATCTTAACCCAAAAAGACCCACAAACCTAGGAAAGCTAAAAGGAACACTTAGATATCTTAGTCTAGTGGACTTATTCACCTTGTTGCAGATGAGACTGTCTATAAGGAGTGGAAAGACAGAATGGAAAGGGCTGCCACTACTGCTTCTAGCTTAGAAGCAGAGCAGGACAGTGGTAACATCAATAGGACCCAATCCATGGCAACACTTAATGAGCTAAGTCCTTAGAGAACTGGTTCAGGTAGTGGTCCCAGGTGTCAAAATACCATATTGGGAGGTGCATAAGCTCAAAGTAGGTTTGAGGTTGCATCTAAATAGTCCAATGATCCTCCTCTCTCAAGAGTTAACACACTTAGAAGTGGAGAGGACAGCATGAAACTAATGGAATTGATGGAACATTATATAACACTATCTGAATTGGTGAGCTTAAAAGAATAGAGAGATGTGTGATATAAAAAATAGATAGAATGAATTGGTGAGAAAAAGAAATGAGAGATTTAGTGAGATTAAAAACAGAAAGAGAGTTTATGAGAATCAAAATTAATGATGGAAATTCTTTTTGGAAAGAAATTAGGGTTAATACTGGTGTCTTTAAGTTAATGCTGCTCAGCCTAAAAGTTAATGCTGCCAAGCTTAAGTTAATACTATTAGGCTTAATTTCCTGCTGCTCGTATTAGTTTAAGCTGCTAGGCATACACTTACTTCTGTTAGGCATAAGTTAATGCTACCAAGCATAACTTTATACTGCTGGGTTAGTTAATACTGTTAGGCTTAACTTAATACTGCCAGTTCAAGTTAATGTTGTTGAGGGTGATTTCATAAATACTTCGATTAAGGGTTTCAATCACTCATTCGATTGATTTTACACCTTTATATATTCTCTAATAATAAACCCTAACTAAATTTCATCTTTAATCATCAAAACCCATCACAATGTCGACCCCAAAGTTTGCTTCCACTCATAATTTGGTTGCGTTCTTGGAGAAACCCGAAGAAAGTAATGGGTTTGAGGAAATTATTAATTTTCTAAATTCAAGTTTTGTCCAATATGCGTTAACGGTTAATCCAACCATTTATACATCTTGCATTGAACAGTTCTGGGCAACAGCAAAGGTTAAGACGTTTAATGGAGAACGTCAGTTACAAGCCCTAGTTGATAAGAAGCAGGTGATCATCACAGAGACAAGTATTAGATGTGATCTTAACTTAGAAGATGCAGGTGGTACTGATTGTTTCCCAACTGATACTATCTTTGAAGAACTGGTGAGGATGAGGTATGAAAAACTTTCTTCGAAACTTACATTCTATAAAGCTTTCTTTTCTCCACAATGGAAGTTTTTGATTCATACCATTATGCAATGCCTTAGTGCTAAGACCACTGCTTGGAATGAATTCAGTAGCACTATGGCCTCTGCAATCATATGTTTGGCCATAAACCAAAAATTTAACCTGTCCAAGTATATTTTTAATGCTATGGTAAAGCACTTAGAGGGAGGGGTTAAATTTATGATGTATCCATGATTTGTACAAGTGTTTATTAATCAACAACTTGGTGATATGTCACATAACAAGAAGACTTATGTTAACCCCTCACACACAAAGAAAATATTTGCCAACATGAAAAGAGAAGGAAAAGATTTTGCTGGGAGAGTAACACCCCTGTTTGCAACAATAATGGTTCAAGCTAATCAAGAAGAGGGTGTAGATTCATACATTCCTATTGATTCCCATTCTACATCTATTATCACTTAACCATCATCCTCAAAACCTCAAAAGAAAAAATCAAGCAGGAAACAAAGGAAGGATAGTGCTCCTACAAAGTCTACTACTGAAGAGACTACTCTTGAGGAAAATGTAGCTACCCTTTCCTGTGATCCACCTTAAAGTGGTGAGGATAGAATGAAACTTATTGAATTGATGAATCTTTGTACCCAATTACAGTCAAGAGTTCTTGCACTAGAGACTACAAAATCTAATCAAACTTTGGAGATTAAGAGCTTAAAGAGAAGAGTAAATAGTTTGGAAAAGAGAAGGAAGTCAAGAACACCAGGGTTTAAGAGATTAAGGAAGGTTGAATCAGCTAGCAGGGTAGAATCCTTTAATGATGCCAGTTTGGGTGCCCAAGAGGATGCATCCAAATAGGGGAGGAAAATTATTGATCTTGATGCTGATGCAGAAGTGACTCTGGTGGATGAAACTTAAGAGATGAATGATGACAACCTGATATTTGATACAGATGTGTTGGAAGAGCAGGAAAAAGATGTTGCTGAAAAGGAAGTTAGTGTTGTTGATCCCGTTACTACTGCTGGTGAAGTAGTTACTACTGCTAATATTGAAGTTACTACTGGCAATGCTCCAACAACAACTATTGATGAGTTAACTCTGGCTCAGACTCTGATAGAAATCAAAGCAGCTAAACCCAAAGCTGTTACATCTTTTGCTACAACAACTACAACTACAAGACCCAAGGCTAGAGGGGTTGTAGTTCAAGAGCCAAGTGAATTCAAAACAACATCATCATATTTACAAGCATCACAACTTCCACAAGCTAAAGACAAAGGAAAAGGAATAATGGTGGAGCCTGATGTGCCATTAAAGAAGAAAGATCAAGTTGCTCTTGATGAAGAAATGGCTAGAAATCTTGAAGCTCAGTTGCAAGCTTAACTTATAGAAGAAGAGATGATTGCAAGACAAAAGGAAGAAGACGTCAACATAGCTTTACTTGAATCATGGGATAACACATAAGCTATGATAGATGCTGACTTTGAATTAGCTTAAAGGTTATAAGCAGAAGAACGGGGAGAAATAACCATTGAAGAAAGATCAAGATTGTTTGTAGAGCTTATGAACAAAAGAAAGAAACACTTCACAAAGCTTAGAGCTCAATAGAAAAGGAGCAAGCCACTAACTAAGGCACAAAAGAGAACTACAATGTCTACCTATTTGAAGAACATGGCTGAATATAAACACAATCAGCTGAAGAGAAAAAGTTATGATGAGATCCAGAAAATGTTTGATAAAGAGATAAAAAGGGTAACCACTTTTGTAGATATGAATACAAAGTTGGTGAAAGGCAGTAAGACAAAAGCAGAGGGTAGTTCTAAAAGAGCAGGTGATGAATTAGATCAAGAAACGGCTAAGAAGGAAAAGGGTGATGATGATCAAGAGGAGGAAGAGATGAAAAGGCATATTAAGATTGTCAAAGATGATGAGGTAGCAATTGATGCTATACCTCTAGCTACTAAACCTCCAGTGATTGTTGACTACAAGATTGATAAAGATGGAAGGATGGGATACTTTAAATTGATAAGGGTTGATGGAAGCTTAAAAAGGTATTCATTAATGATAAAGATGCTTTAGGGTATTGATAGAGAAGACTTAGAGACCCTCTAGAAGTTGGTTAAAGCTAAACATGAGAATACAAGGCTAGAGGATGACTATGAAAGAGTGTTATGGGGAGATTTAAAAGTTATGTTTGAACCTGACATAAAAAGTGAAGTATGGAGGAGTCTACAGGGATACAAAGTGACTGTTTGGAAGCTATTTGATAACTGTGGAGTGCACTTTCTAAGGTTTAGAAATCTACATGTCTTTATGTTAGTTGAGAAGAGATATCCCCTTACACCAATAACAATCACAAATATGCTCAACAAGAAACTTCAAGCTGATCATTGCAATGAGATGTGCTATCAACTACTCAAGCTCATGATAAAACAGGAAAAGGGTCAATGAAGTATTTGAATGCATCCTCCTGATAGTGATGAAGACTTTTTAATGAAGAAACTTAAAGATTCAGAAGATGAACATCAAGTTTAGGGGAGGATTGTTAGGATTTAAAGACTTCAAGATGATTCTTAGAGTTAAAATTGGTTAGGTATACTTTGTACTGTTGGTGATACTAATGAAAATTATACTAAGTAGTTAATACTGGTAGTATAAAGTTACTACTGCTAGTTACTACTGTTAGTATATATTAGTACTGTTAGTACAAAAGTTAGTACTACTAGAATAAAGTTACAACTGCTAGCATAAAGTTAGTAATGCTAGTGTAACTTAATATTGCTGATGAAGAATGAAGAAAATATTCTAAGTACTTAATACTGCGTGTGCTCAGTTAGTGCTACTAGTTCCAAAGTTAATGTTGCTGGTTTAAACTGCTGAAAGATTACAACTGCTTGGAAAAGTTTCTACTGTCAAATGGATAAAGACAAGAGAAAGTATTGGAGAACAATAATACTTACGAAGATAAGTATTGAATTATTTTTGTAAAAGATATGTATAAGTTATTTGTTTAAAAGATTATGATAACTTAGGAAAGTATTGTAAGTATTGTAGGACTCCTTGGTGTATAAAAGGAGGTCCTAGGGTATAGAATTCAATGTACCAAAAATGAATCATTGTCATAGCTTCAAGGTTGTAAACCCTAAAACTATCAAAGAGTGTTCGTATTAATATATTAAAGCTTATTGTTTTAGTTGTAATTCTGTTTCTCATACACACATTACTATTATTCTTCTTAGTGATATAAACTAGATTCTGCATAGTTTATATCATACTCTCAAAGTTTCAATCTTAGTACCTTTGGATTTATCCAACAATACTAAACCTTACATCAAGCTAAGGAGTTTAAGTTCTGTTCATTGGGATCAACATCAAATAACTCATTTTGTATAATTATTACAAAGAATAGTTACTTAATCGTTTGTATTTGAGAATTGCAGTAATTATGGAGTACTTGGTTAAGATTAGCTAAAAGGCACGCATTCTGGAGCTTAAACAAAGAAATATGAAGAAACTAATTCTGACATCCTATACGCCATATCCATCAAGGAAGATACGGCGTATCTGTACCTACACTTCACCAAAGACCATAAAGGAACAAGATTCAATACGCCGTATCCAAAAGAAGGCTATACGCTGTATTCAAGATATAGTAATAAAATATTCTGGAAGATATCAAACGTGGTCCCTGCTCCAAGAAACCCCTGATACGCCGTAGTGACCTCAGTCAATACGCCGTATCGACCAAATTTAGACCTTATAAATAGAAAACCTAAAAATAGGGTTTTAGTGTGGTAAATCATATTTTTAATACCTTAACCATAAAAGTCGATTTTTAGAAGAGAAGAAGAGCAGAAGAGCAGAAGAGGTCAAGCATAGTAAATAATTTCATAGGAAACACCTTGTAAATTTCTATACTCTTGTAATCGTTTAGTTTCTGGTATCATTCGTTAACTCGGTTAGTTTACCTTGGCTAAATTATTACTCTTGTATTGATTATGATGCTTGAAGGCTAATACCTTCGGGTATTAGCCATTATTATGAAGATTTGAATGCTTGGTTTTGTTTATATCGATTGCTTAATTTATCGCTGATTGCTTATTTTTGTTTATCAGTTTATACTTATTTAAATGCTTCTGTATGCGACCTATCATTTAACTAGATCTAGTGATACGAACCAAGTAATCTAGATGTTAGGATGGCTCTCCATATAGTAATTTATACATCTAGACCAATAGGATCATGAATAATGACCTATCGTTGCCTTTACATTGCGAGCTTAGTTGGACCGCCAGGTGACCCTTGGGATCAAAGAGTACGTTTGTTGGGTTTCAGAAGTTTCTACAACTTAATGTTGCTACTTATACAAGTTACTACTGCTAGTTCTACTTAGTGCTGCTGGTGAAGAATGCTAAAGATTCAAGAAAATAGACTAAGTAGTTAGTACTGTTAATTATAAATAGTTAGTACTGCTAGTATATATGTTAGTACTGGTAGTAGAGTTAGTACTGTTAGTAGTAAGTTAGTACTGCTAGCATATATAGATAGTACTGCTTAAGTGATATGCATGAGATATATTAGGAATAGATATGCATGATCACTTAACGCGTTTTGTAAGCCCATTAGGGTTTCCTTGGTTTATGAAAGGAACCCTACGGCACTAGTTAGATATACAAGTTTCACAAATATTCATAGTTAATAATCTGTAACCTAGCAGATTAATAGTAATCAAAGTTCTGTTTTATTCATTGTTCTTCTTAGCAGTATAAGTTAGTTATGATAAGGATGGTGAAGATGTTATTGGAAGGGGATGTCTCAGGAGTGGTTTGGATAGATGGTTCTTCACCCTGATGCTGAACTAACATTGTGTCAAACAATGGAGTAATCACCCTAGAAAATCCCTTGGAGACTCTCTTCATGTTGCTGAACAGTTTGTGTGTAAGGGAAGGAGTAGGATAGGTTCTTGTATAGGGGAAAAGAAGTCTTTGGTGTTTGTTCAAAAAGATTTGTATAAAGCGAGGATACATCAAAAACTTGTGTATGCTATCCAAATTCTTTACCATGGCATCAAAAATGAATTTTGAAAAGTTAAAAGTCCTATTTGTTGCTAGGCATATGATAGCAGTAACTATGTTGCTACTAAATTACTCCCAAGCAGTCTTCTTAGGACTCAAGCAGTGGAGTATGGTATGAATGAAGAACTTCCACTATAGGGAAAAGTGTCCCTTTTGAAAAGTAAGACTATCAGAAGTAGTTACATACCCCATAAGAGCCAATTGCTCAAAGATTTCTGCAGTAGGGAGAGAGGGAATGCCTTCAGAATCTTTAAGCTTAAGATGCCTTCTAATGGAGCCCTCTAAAAAGGTTATCTTGACCTTTTTATCAATAGTTGCTGTAATACCCAATACTCCATCATCAATTGGGCATAAAGCAGCAGTTTACCAAAATTGTTCAATAAGAGAAGTATAAATGGTTGGACTTGCTGTGAAGGCATAGTGGATGTGACTTGCAAAGAGAAAATCAATGATTTCATGAAACCCCTTACTTCTTTCTGACTTCTCTAAGTATGCAACCATGTTGTACTTATCGCAAAATTCTAAATTAGCCATTAGATGAAGATAAAGTTAATTAAGGTTATGGGATATGATCATGGGAGAGAGTATAAGTGTTTGGTAAAGGTAATTGAGATATGAGAGAGTTTTCAAGGTTTTAAATTGCACCGACTGAATAAGATTTGTACTTATCTTGAAGAAATCTTATGTTTATATAGAAAGATCTTGAATTCTCCAATTAGTCAAACCTATAGACGAAGTAGTTGGCGCAAATTTCACAACGGCTATATTTAGAGAAGGAGATTCTGTTATGGCTCAAACAGTACTAACGGTCACCCAGCAGTACTAATATTAGCCTAGCAGTACTAACTCTAAGCCCAACAGTACTAATTAATGCCCAACAGTACTAACATTGAGATACTAGTATTAACCTCAATTTCGTCCAAAGAGTATTTCCATCACCAAATATTAACTCTCATAATCTCTTTTTCTGTTTTTATGCTCACACAATATCTCTTAATTCTTTTTGCTCACCAACTCACTCTTTTGGTTTTTATCACATAACTCTCTTTCTGTTTTTCAGCTCACTTAATCTCTCTATTCTTTTTCTCACCAATTCAGACAATTTTGTACAATTTGCCATCAATTCTAATAGTTTTAGACTGTCATCCCTACATCCAAGTGTGTAACCTCTTGAGAGAGGTGGATCATTGGACTATTTAGATGTAGTCTCAAACCTAGTTTGAGCATCTACACCCCCCAATATGGTATTTTGGCACCTGGGACCACTACCTAAACTAATTCCCTAAGGACCTGATCCATTAAGTGTTGCCATAGATTGGGTCTTATTGATGTTACCACTGTCCTGCTCTGCTTCTAAGCTAGAAGCAGTAGTGACAGCCCTTTCTATTCTATCACCCAACTCCTTATGGACAGCCTCATCACCAACCTTTACAGGGGGACCACTAGACTAAGGTATCTTGGTGTCCCGACCTCTTTTGACATGCCTAGTTGTTTTGGCTTCTTTTTAAACCACTTTTGATATTACATGTCCTTTCATCAATGCTTGACTGCATATTATCATAAGTAGCCTCCCCTTAAACAATACTTCAAAGATGAAGCATTCAACATTAGGTATTCAATATGCTTTACCTGCAAGTGTTAGTCCAAAACCAAGAATACACAATCCAAAGTATTTTCTTTTTGACAGTATTAATTATGACTAACAGTTTTAACAAACAGTCTTAAGTATAACTAGCAGTACTAATTATACTTAGCAGTACTAATGGATACAACTAACAATACTAATCCTTTACCAGAAATTCTACCACCATGTGCTCCTCCCCCAAATGTAACATAACATCCATCAAATTTCTTGAAATCTGAGACATAAGCTATGTTCCCAGTCATGTGCCTTGAGCATCCACTGTCAACAAATCCTGTGTCATCTTGTTGTGGCTTGCCCTGCACATAAAAATAAGGAAATTAGATTCCTTTGGGGACCCAAGCCATCACTGACTTGGATCTGCCTCGTGCATCAATGTAGTTATGTATCTTCAAGGTGATAGATGCACTATCAGGTTTGGTAGGTCTCCAAACCCAACATGCTGAGGCCTTTACAGCATTTGCCTGATTTACCCTAATAGTATTAACAACTGCTGAATGTGGCCTAGCAGTATTAACTGCTTTTGGCCTAGCAGTATTAACTGTTTTTGGCCTAGCAGTATTAATTACTTGTGCCTTGGCAGTATTAACTTTTTGGGTAAACCTTTTGTTGGTTAATACTATTTTTGGTTGAAAGGGCCTTCTTACAGTTGATTGTGCTGTTTTTGAAAAACGTGGCATTGGTTTAGCACTAAAAACTGTAGATTTGGGATGAGCAGTATTAACTGTCCTGGCAGTATTAAATGGTTTTAGGCCAGTTTTCATTAAAACTGCTCTTGGAACCATGTTCCTTTGAGCATTAGGGTGAGTCCTTTTGGTAGTATAGTTGTAGTTCACCCTGTTATAATTATTCCCATATACCACCCTTTCCCTTTGATGGTATTTGCAATGAGCCTGCACATGATCAAAACTCCCACAAATAAAGCAAGCTTTGTTATACATCACAAAATCACTTCCTAGTTGATTGGACTTCTGTCCATTCCAATTTCTTTGATTCCCCCTAGGAGTTTGTGATCTATACATCTCAGCATACCTAACTGACTTTTTAACTGGTTTTTCATGATTTTTAGGTTTGACAAACTCTACCTTTTTATCAACAGGAAAAACAGTTTCTTTATCAACATTAAGTGAAGACTCAACAAAGCTACTTGAGTCTTTTGATACTTGTTCTTTTACCAAAGAGTCATCAGAATTTTCCTTAGAATCATCTGATTTTTTATCACAAACAACATTAGACTTTTGATTACTATCCTCAGAACCATAAGCTTTGAATTCAGGCTCTTTGAATTCATCAAGACCAGAATACGACAGATCAAGCTTTTTAGGCACCATTGCCTGACTTTGAAGAATACGCCGTATCCACATCAACGATATGCCGTATATAATACTTTGGTCAACGAAGAAGAATCAACTGGGTTTTACCTCAATACGCTGTATCCATCAAGAAGATACGGCCTATCCTTGCCTACACTTCATAAATAACCACAAAGGATTGGAGACCCAATACGCCGTATCCAAGAGACATCAATACGTCGTATTCACAATATAGTAATAAAATATTTTGGAAGATATCACGCGTGGTCCTTACTCCAAGAAATCCCTAATACGCCATATCCCACATTGCTCGATACGACGTATCGACGAGTTTCCAGACTCTATAAATTGACGATCCTAAACTTAGTTTTAGGTATGTAAGTGAATCCCTAAACCACCAAGTCGACCAATAGATGAATAAAGGAGCATATAAGGTCAGAAAAGAGCCTCAAGATCATAGGAAAACTCTTGTAATCTTCGCGCAACCAGACACGCATTCGATTAAGGTTTCTTTATTTTAATCGTTCATATATCAAACCGTGTGTATTTTTACAATGACTATCGGTTGATACCTTTAGGTATCAGCCATGTTTATGAAGATTTAATGTTTGGTTTATTTATATCGATTGATTAATTTATCGTTGATTGTTGATTATGATTATCAATTTATACTTATTTACGTGCTTAAGTATGCGACCTATCATTCAACTAGGTCTAGTCCAACATATTTAATGCGCTGCAACTTCGGTGCTGTTTGGGCGTAGGCTAAGAGTCTGGGATAGCTCTCCATATTGCAATTTATATATCTAGAATCATAGGATCACAAATATTGACCTATCATTGCCTTTAGTTTAGTGAGCTTAGTTGAGCCATAAGGTGACCCTAGTATCAACAAGTATGTTCTTATTCCATAGGTAAAGACTCGGACAATGGACTACTAGTATATAAAGAGCCGTTAAGCTGTAAGTAGGTAAAGTCTCTATGAGCTAGGGTTTAGTAAGAGCACCATTATTAATCTCCTAAGATAGATTATAATCAACGAATGCTTGCTTTATGCGGATGAGTCTAATTATGACAAAATTAGCGTGTCTAGGTCTTAGGAAGTAGTACCGCCTAAGTTTAGGAATGATATGCCCTTCGAGATAAGCCAATCATTGCACTAATAAACAAACCAACATTTTATCAGATTATTCATGGTTGATATGTTTTCCTTACATTAGTTCTTGACCGTTCCTCTATTGTTTGTTTATCTTCTTGTGTGCGTTTATTGCTTTACTTGTCATCAAAACCTTAGGTTAGATACCCAAAACTGTGCCAGTCTCTCAGGCTGAAACCCTCTTTTTGCATTAGTTTTAAGTTTAACTTAGATAACTAAAATACTGATAGAATTAAAATTAACGCTCTCACACCCTACTTACCAATGAAGCTACATCTTGACCGGGTACACAGCTCGTTAAAGTGTTGTTTTTAGGTATAGTCGGCATAAAATAAATAGTAAAACTTGATACATAAATAACACCTACACAATGACACATCATGTTTTTGGCGCCACTGCCGGGGAGTGAAGTAGTTTAATTCTTATTTATTAGTGTTTTAGTTTAGTTTAGTATAGATTAATTTGCATATTTGTGTGTTTGTTTTGTGTGTTTGCTTTCCGCATTGTATATTTTTGCATATTGTGTGCTTGTGTGTTCCTGCATAGTTACGGTTCGCTGTAACTTTCTGAGTCGAATACTCAATACGGCGTATAAATTTTTTTCAAACCAGTACAACGTATTCGACTCTATCATCAATACGACGTATTCAGTTCACTAAATACGGCGTATTAAGCTATTTGACAATTTTCTTTCCTAGCGAATTTATTACAGGTTAAAATGGACGACCCCAACATTACTATGAAAGAGTGTATCAGGCTTCAGGAAGAAAAAGCTCGTAGGCATGGTAAGGTGTTTAACTGGGAAACTGCTACGTATGGTAAGATCTGGTATAATGAAGACGTTCACGACCTCAGATCTGTTGAAACTGAATTCCCAGCTATACTCCTTAATGACGCATTAACATCTGAAGTTGCGCTCTCATGTGAGCCTACGGTAAGTTATCTTAACAACGATGAAATCGAATTTAGAATATCGTTTGACGAATCCGACGATGAAGATTGCACGGTAATTTTTGACAAAAATTCATTTTCTTACATAATAATTTCTGTTAACGATTTAAAAACAGATTCGGAAAATGATAATGATAAAGTCAATATGCCTTCGTTTCCATCACCAGAGCCTACGGTGAGTTATTTTAATGATTTAGACTTCTTTAATTATTTTGAGAATGAATTTCCAGCCATTGTTTACAATGATGCTCTAACGTCTAAATTAGATTTCTTAACTGAACCTACTGTAAGTCCTTAACATATCGATGAATTTAATTTAAATGATGAAACATCATTGTCTGAATGTGATGAAGAGGAACAAAACGTTTTAAACTTTAATGATCTATTCCCATTTAACGTAATTTATCCTAATGATTCAAAATCAGATAAGGACAATAATGATGATAAAGTCGATATTGAACACTCTTCGAGGGATTTATCTGTCAAACTGTTACTTGTTGTAATAAATACCGATGTTGGTGCCTATGCACAATGGTCAAATAAACTTTTGGAAATAAGTCATGATACATCTAATAAAATTTTCAAAACTGAAACTTTTATCAGGGAATTAAATTTTAAAATCATGACTTGTAATTATATTATCAAAGGGATGCTATTAAATCTTATTAAGAATTTATATGTGTCGTTTGGCATCCTGTTCGACCCCAAATTGTTTTATGAGGATGTGATTAAATTAGGGCAAGTCTAACTTAAAGACTTTTCTATAAACAAAAGTGCTTGCCGGGAGAGAACCCAGAATGTAATTTTCAATTTTTATCCAGTCTGTCTTCCCAGACTGTCTATACGGCGTATCCAAACCCCATGGATATGGCGTATTGACTACCTGGACGTTATCCAGTCTTTATTTTTCTGCAATTTAATCTTTATTGTCAATACAGTCTATACGGTGTATTCATTAAATGAATACAGTGTATTAGATAACTGACCAGTCAATACAGGTTTCAATACGGCGTATCTTGGGGAATGGATACGGCGTATCGACTTCCTGTATAGTTTTTAGGTGTTTATTTTAAGTCTAACCAATGAATACACGGAGATAGAAATTGCATTTGTTTTCTGAGAATTTATACAGGACCTTCTGAAGGGAAATCGATGAATGTTGGTGGAGAATTTACAAATATGAAGATCTTGAAGTGATGGAGTCTTGAAACCTCAAGGCGGCTATTCAACACGAATTATTGCTCAATCAAACTTAACATGGAGAATCTACCGAGCAAATATCAGGGGAGTTTCTCATTCTAATTTTTTTTAATTCCCGTATTTAATGTTTTATCTATACAATGAGGACGTTGTATAATTCAAGTGGGGGGATGGAATTAGAATGTTTACTTGTCCTATTTTTCATACTAAAATGTTTAAATTATGCTCAAATTAAAAAAAATCAAGCATACTTTTGTGAAATTACTTGATACATAACTCGAACATAGTAACCCTTGTTAGATATTGTGAGGATTTAACCTACCCGTTTCTAAATGTTTACCAAAATTCCACAAAATATGAGTGTGCGGGTGATGTTGTAGACTTTAGAACTTGGCTTGGTATATCTATTCGAGACCACAGTGATAAGTACTATGGATTTAGATGGAGTAACCTGTTTAAATTGGTAAATTTTAGGATTACACCCAAAACACCTTTACATGTTGCTTATTAACTAACTACAATGGTTAGTTAACCCTCGTATAAACCCTTTGTTTACTCTCACTTTAAGAGTAAGATACCTCTAGAATAACCCGTAGAGCCAATCCTTTAGGAACTACACCAATTATTTGTTTCGTTACACCTTTACACCTTAGCCTACCCTGTTAGATTAAGTTTCTTTTACAGTTGCTAGTTGCTTAAAGTGTAAAGTTTGTATTTCCCGAGTCTTGTGTCAAAATTTTCTATCTTTGGTACGGTTGGAAGAATTTGCACATTGCAAATGGGAATGTATATTATAGTCAAAACTCATGTATTTTTACTACCAACACAATTATTGGTACGTCCGAAGAATGAAGGAATTATCGAAAGAATTATCCGAAATTATTATGATCGTGAAGATGGTGAAATTACACCGAGTTTCATAGTATAGTGTTTAAAAAATCGAAAAAATTAGAAAAATCGCAACAAGAAAGAGAAAGAAAGTTTGAAGATAATCGTTTCGCAACTACCGAAGGAATTACACCAAGGATCGATTATTCGTTGATACAAATCGACGATGTAGAGTATTGTATAAAATGGAAGATATCGCCACTTGCCTTGTAAAGTATGGGATGATTGGGAAGTTGTCCGTTACGAGAACGCCAACTTAGGTTGTTGTTTTTGATCTATTATCAAGACGTTGTAAATAGTTGTGTCTTTATCATGGTAACGGTCGGGAAAAAGTGTCTAGCAACTTGTATTTTAGACTTAATCTATTTGTTTTGTAATTTTTATTTAACAACAATTTATTTCCCTTTTCCTAATCATTAACCATGGGTTTTACGTGAATAAGGATGTGATCGAGCGTGCATGTTTATGCCGTCATTACGGCCATGTATGCATGTCTCAACTGCCTTGTTGGTTTATTACTATTGGTGAAAGTTAGAAGATCCATACCCTATATTACTACTAGTCTTACTCTTTAGCTTATTTGAGGTAGGAGTGAGCAGTCACATGTGTCTATCCCGTCGTTACGGGTGTGTATGTAGCGGAAGTCTTGAAATATGTACTTGAGCTTTCATGATGTCTTTATAAATGTCAGTCGAGTATGAGCATGCGGTATTGGCTTCGACTTGTCATCGGGAAACTGTTACCACCGTCAGAAAACCTGCATGATTGGGTTAGTGATAAACAAAATATATGAACGAATGTGGCTTTGTCACTTCATCGAATACGGTTGTAACAACCACGGTTCTCTGTTACTCAGTATAAATACTGCTTGTAATCAGGTAGAATTCTAAAGAATCTCCTTGATAGGGTTTCGCAGCTGCACTAGCCGTTCTCATTACCAGAGCGTCTTAAAGCAGACAACACGGTAAGAGTGAACCGGTAAGTTACTATCTTCCCGATTAAGCCGTCAATTTGTGTTCAGCTTTCCTATGTCTAGATACCCTTGTAAGGCTTCCCATGGAGATAAGATTAAAAATTAATTTAGAAAATCAGTCGGTGTGTCAACATGCAAACGGTTTTATGACACACCAACAGTTTTATCTTTTTCAAAATTCATTCGTCAATTCATAAGCTAGACCAAATCGATATCCAGTATAACAAGTTTGATCCGTATAGGATCTCACAAGTCACCTACCAAGAGCTTGTTTGATGTTGGCTCAAGCAGGATTTCCATCTTCACTGTGAATACTTAAGTATCACTCGAATGTTCTGGAAAAATCACAAGAATAATGCGTAGGTATCTTTATACACATTTCTTGTTTTTCACATTGTGTGAATTAGCAAGCATAATTTTGACAAGTGTCTAAATGAGATTTATGGATGGTCTCTTTTGGCTCTAGACTCAATAGTGCGCTTTGGTTTTAATGATCGGAGGATGGAGCTGACTGCCACCTTTTCAATACCAACTAACTTGGAGTGAGAAAGTTGATAGAAATGCGTGTAATCTTCGTAAGAAATGAAACATAAATCTTTTGAGAGATTCTGAGTTGCTAGGGAGGGTTGTGCATTCATCACTGGGTCCATGATGTCAGTTTTCAATGTCAGCAATCATCTTTGTGATTCTAGACAGCAAATGTATTGACCCAGTTTCTACCTAAGTGTAAGGAGGGCTTCTTTCTTTTCACCCTTTATCTTAACTCTTCTTTTTAATTCTTCAACCCCTTTAGTGCTTACCGAGACTTCATAACTAGTACCTTGTTGGGTTTGTTCCAGTTTTAGCTCCATCTCAGTCGGCACTTTTCCCTCAATCTCACTTTACTCCTTTTTTCATACCTAAGGACTTCTACACTATCTAGTGGAATATCCCTGGGCAGATCCCTCCGGTTATGGCTGGATCATGGGAATGGATACCTAAACTTAACCACCTTATAACACCAATACAGTATTTTAAATGGCCGGTCTTTGGTACTTCCACATTTCAGCCATCACTTAACCATTTGCACCCCCTCATATGTGCATCGATTAATCAAAAGAGTTTAGAACATATATGGGAAAGCATACACTTGAGATCATAAAAATCACATTATTAGCCATATATTTTAATCACATTTTCTCCCCTTATCAAATATGTCAAATCTCTTGATATTTTAGATATCAATTGATTCAAATATTCATGGTTTCTGGAAAAAGATGCCCAATTATTAACAAGCCGATTATTAGAACATATTAATGCTTCCACTCAAATTATGAGGGAATTATATGGTGTTTGAGTATGTTAACTTGAAAATTTTGAATTTACTAAGAAATTCTTGAAAATTCATACTCAAACACTATATATGCCTACTTTTTAAGTCTATACTACATATATACATATTCACAAATTTATAAAATATACAAAATGACCTTATGATGACTAACACAATATGACAAAGTTATATTGTTTGTTGAAAGTAGCCGGAGGTCAGTTCCGTAGTGTCTCCCACCAATAAACTTTTTGAGGCTCCTCATCATCCTTCTTTCTTTCAGATGCTTGTCAATCGCCTTGATCATGATATTAGATCTTTTCTTTTCCAATGTACTCCATCTTCTCTTTGGCAGGTACTCCATTCGGATATTCTTTATAATGTCATCCAGCGAAGTTCGAAGCCCAGTTAATGTCCTATCACTAAACTTGTAGAGTTCATCTGATCGCATTAACCTGTTTCTCCCATTATTGTCGACATAAATGAATCCTTAAGGGTCCTTATATGGAGTGTATGGGTCCCTTTTCCTGATGCCGAATTTGGTAGTTTTCTGGCTTGGTGACGTTGATCTTCTTCTGGTAACTTTTGACTCCCAGTTAAAGATCTTCGACTCGCTTCTGAATAACCAAGCTTCTGGTAAACATTCTTAATGCTATTGCAAAGTCGAAAACATCATCTCTCGAGAGTTTTGTAAGCCGGTTCTGAACAACAAGGAGAAGCATATCCTCGATGTAATTGATACGAAGACGTGGAAAGTCGCATTCCTTGAATATGTAATGGTCGTTATCGGATCTTCTTACTACAATCTCTTTTAGATACCCATACCCATGTTTCCTCATTACCTCGACCTGAGTTACTGCCAGAATAGGTTTCGTGGAATATACATCATGTTCGGATTGTAGGCCTCGTGCATATCCATAAAAGGTCTTATGTTGTTCTCTCCAATGTGAGATTCCCCATAACGCATGTTTATCATAGGCAACTTTAACAGGAACCCATATATTTGGAACCATGTATTCAATGCCTGGAAAATCATATTGAGCAGCCTTTGTCTTTGTAATAGAAGTCGTGTAGATCATTGTCAAAACTCCTCCTTGCAGATACTTGAGATCATTGTTGAAGAAGTAGTCAACTAGTACTTTTTGATAAATTCCACTCATAACTAAATGTAGGGGTTTGGTAAGATCAAATGGATAGTCATCGACTTCTGGATTCTCCCAATCAAGTTTCTCCGATAAGGCTTTGTAACATTCTTTAAAGTCATACTCCAACTCAACATAATTGGAACGAGTACCTTTGAGAAGTCTGAATGCTAGCCCTAACAGTGTTTCTTGAGTCAGATTGATGATCTGTAGGCCGTTCATGATGTATGTAGAGAAGTCTATAGGAGTGCTTATCAATTCATCAAAGGTCTTTGACTGTTTGTCAGCAGAAGATGCAAGAGTCATTAACCAGTGTTAGATATTAGAAAAAGACTCGGTCACCTCGTGTATTTTACTGTTTGTTATAGCTCGTAGTTTAATAGTTAATAGTACGTTTTTCGGTATTAAGTCGGGTACGAATACCCGGTATATTGTAAGTACTATATAAGCCTCTTCCAACTTTGGAAGAGGAAAGCTAGTCAAATCTTTTACACTTCAAAACACATACACTCTCTCTCTCTAGAAACTCTCTCTTGTGTTTCTCTTACTAAAAACTAGCTAAACCACTCGAATCATCACCCGTGTTATGAATTAAACGATCTTACAATTGGTATCAGAGCTTGGTGGATTCGTGTTTGATTTGTGTGGTTATATATCAAATTTCGTGGCTCATTTTGAAAAAAAAACCACGGCTCACTTTTGATTTTGGGCTTATTTTTTGTTAATCTTGCTCTCTACTTGTTGTACACATCAAAAGGTTAGAGTGTTACAAATTTCGTAGCTAATACAAGCTCCTAGTTCGAATTATAAGCTTTTAAAGTTTAGTGTTCTTCGTGGAGGGTTGCTTCATATTGGACGATTCTCAAAGAAATACGAGTTAAGGTGTGTTTAATCGTCATATACACACTTAATATTGTATGTTGTAACCTAGTTTCGTGGCTAGAAAGATCATATGGCTTGATTTTGGTTAATTCG